>OVBE01000696.1:0-45600 GCA_900406425.1 Iberis pinnata | reverse complement strand
TTTTCTTCAGTCTCTGACATAGCACCTTAGATATGATTTTGTAGCTGACATTACATATTTAAAAGTGTTTAATGGAGTGTTTATATATTTAAAAGTGTATTAGGTTTTTTAAATAAATGAAAATTGCTAATATACCAAGGACCAATCCTTAAAGAAACATTTTAAAAATATTCTAAACATTCCTATGTGTCAATTGTTGATTGGTTTAATTTTTTTTAAATATGGATTTGTTTATAGAATAATATATGTGATTTGCTTATTTAAGCACCTCTAATGGACACTATTTTTTATTCTATACATGGATCCTTACAATAAAATTTAAATGAAAAAATTAGTAAATACACTTTTAAACACTCTATTAAGCATCTCACCATTGGAGATGGTCTTACAATGGTAGATACTTATTTAGGTTTCTAGAATTTTTTTAAAAATATTTTAATCAAACATACTCATTTAAAATTTTTTAATCTCATTTAATAAATTTTATCCTCCATTGGTAGATCTTTAAGAGGTTCTTAAAAAAAAAAAAAAAAAAATTTAATTGGTATTCGACAAGACCGGAACCAAATCGAATACCTGAAAGCTCAGCCCTACAAAAACCCATGAATAAAAAATGGAACCAAACCGACCTGGAACTAACAACAACAAAATCGGAACCAAACCAACTATTAGAAAGGTATCGATTGAATATTCGAATTTAGGATCCGAAGAACCGGAAGCGAACCAAATACTCGAANACCCGAAAGTCTAGCCTTAAAAAAAAAAAAAAAAAAAATAAATTCAACAGCTGAAAAATAAGTCTCCAGTTGGAGAGTGCCACCTGTCGTATCAGATGTGGTCCCCAAAGTTACAAACGAACAAGCGACTTTCAGATTTCTCTCATTTTTTTTTATGGTACGCTAAAACCTTAGCGTTGGACCAGGTCTTAGAATCTAGATTCTACTTTTATACCATTTCCAGTGGTTAAAACTCCAACAAAAATATCTTCAAATACAATAATAATTGTTTCTAATTTAAACTTTTTAAAATTATTTTTTAATAAAAAGTTTATTTGAACCAATGAAAATTTTTTATGTGTAAGAAACCCCTTTAAAAATGGTTCTAAAACCATCTTCATTGGAAAAATCCCCAAACGTTTTTTAACTAATTTTTTATTAGTTTTTTTTGCAAATTTTTATACACTTAAGAAACTTTGTATGTATTTATTGATTTTGCCGTCCACTGGTAAAATCCGAGGGGTTCTTAAAAAAAAGTTTTGAAAACATAAAATATTATTTTATTGAAAACTATTGAAAAGTGATAAACTTTTGAAGTTTAGCTCGGTTTTTTCATTTTGAAGTTCGGTTTTTCGGTTCGAAAATCTTAATTTCGATTAATTTTTTTTTTTTTTTTGGGTTTTTTTATTTATTTTTGGTTTTTGGTTTGTTCGTTTAATTTAGCAAGTTCGGTTCGGATCGGTTCGGTTAATCTAGTAAAAAAATGTCACCGAATCGAAAACTGAACTAAAATAAAAATGATGTCGAGTTGAACCAAACTAACCGAATAAACCGAAACAAACTAAATACGGTTCGGTTCGGTTTAAATGCCCACCCCTAAGCAAAAAAATAAAAATAAAAATAAAAAACAACCGAGCCAATCATAACCTGACACGTGTGCGGCTCTTAAGTAGTCTTAAAAATATTATATAAGAATCGGCTCTTGTATTAGTTTAATTAAAATATTTATTTTTCCTCTTTAATACACTCTAAATACACCCTAAGAACTTATTAAAATCCTCCAATGGACTTACCAATTCTAGTGTCTCTCTCTTCTTTTCTTCTTATTTGTTAATATTATATTGCTAAAAAACTCATAAGAACCCATTGTTGGACATGCTCTTATATATTGGAAAATACCACTTATACGATAGATCGAACTCGTCTACATATCATATGAGGTCCGCGAAGAATACTCTGGGAGAATCTTCTAATTATCTATATTCTTTTGGGAACATTATCTCCCCAATTAATACTAGTTTTAGATCGATGGCACCTTGGGCCAAATCTTCAAAATGGGCTTCGACCTCTTTCGTCGTCGTAACTCTCTGGTCGCCACATGTTCATTGATTATTTTGTACGATCTTCGTCATTCTACGGGATTTCGTCGTTGTTTCGGCTTGACTTGGCCTAATGGGCTTTGACTCTGTCCGGGTCTTGATTGGATCCTTGATCCAGTAGCAAGAGATTTCTAGGAAACTTGAGCTCGGATTAATAACAAATCTTAATAATGTTGGGTTTGCAACTATGTATAATTGAATTTTGAGAAAGATTAATACAATAATTATATTTAACCACTTGAATTTTTTTAATATAAAGTATCATTTTTTAAGGGTTTGGAAGCGAAATGATCCATACGATTAACTAAAAAATGGAAGCATTGTCAATGTTTCGTCCGAATCTTTGCATGTTTTGTCCCTAGTCGAGAGAGTTCAGTCGATAAAGTATGAAATGTTATTTAATGAGCCACTTAGACCATGTACAGTGGTTTCAACATTTAACACATTCTTTTCACTTCACCTCATTTTCTCTTTCTTCCACCTTTTATTCAACACGCATTAAATACTTAATAATAACAATAGTTTGTTTAATAAATTAAACATTTTACTCCACCACTTTATTTTATATGTAATTTTTTATATTTCATATTTTTGTAATTATATATAATAACAATTAGAAACTAAATTTAAGTTAAAAATTTTTAGTTAAAAATTAACTTTTAACTTTTTATATTAAAAAAAAAATTCTTTAGAAATAAAAATAAAAATACATATTATTAAACAAACAAACTTACAATAAAGATAAAATACAATACATTATATTAATAAGCAAAAGACACTATAAACAAAACACATAAACTGAAATAGTACAATAAATACAACTCAAAAATCACATATTTTAAATTAAGCTATTTTAATCATGAAATATTCTAAATTTTGACCATATGTGTGTTAACTAGATCTGCTTACAATTCATGATGTACATTTTAATTATGCAACTCAGATCTAGCACGCACATAATTTACAAATGCTGGTAGTACCTCGGTCGAGAATGGTTGTGGTGTACTAGGCCCACTTTCCTTAGATTGATCATAATCGTTCCAGTGTTGGGCATATGTCTCTCGTTCTTCCTCAAAAACTATATTATGCAATATGATATATAACCTCATGACGGTTACCAAATCGGTTACGTCCCACATGAGAGTTGGTTCGCATATGATTTTAAATCGAGTTTGTAATACTCCAAATTCACGTTTTATATCCTTCTCGACGTTGTGAAAATAATTTTTCTGGTTCACTCTGAGGAAGTTTAATTGATTTGACGAAAGTTGGATAAAAATGATAGATACTGTCTCCTAGATAGTATCCATATCATATGGACGTTGGTTCACAAAGAAGTTCACTTTTGGAGTATGTCTTTGTTCAGCATCATCGAACACTGGTGTACGGTCTAGAAAATTTATATCGTTCAATGTGCCAGGACTTCCAAAAAAATGTGTCAAGTCCATAGATCATGAGATGTAACTGTGATAGTAGGATTTTTTTGGTGTTTAACTACTTCAATAAGGCACTATCATCATAATCATTGTAGCATATAGGGTTATCAATCCAAATCAGAGTAATTAACACATTAAACCTATGATAATTTCATTTAGTCTAAGCAATTAAAGTTTTTTGGTTTAAATCTATCATCCTAATAAGCATAACACTCATAATAAACAAAAGTCAAATAAGGCAAAAGTTAACAGTAATAAGAAAAAGTCAACAGGAAATTGAAATGTAAATCAAGGTAAAAGGCTAAGCAAATGGGAAAAGATAATTGACTCGAGTGATCAAGTGACATTCTATGATGTTACTACTCACTTTCTAGTACTAATCCTTGGCCTATAATTCCCTTAGTTAGACTAATTCACTCTCATGGAACTAATCCCTCTCTTAATCATGTAACTAAAAACAATCTCTTAGATAATTACACAATTAGAGGCAATAAGATCTAATTTATAATAAACCACTAAACTAGCTAAAAAAAAATCTCTTGGATAGCGTCATTTAGCAAACAATAGTTGGTTTAAGAATTTCATCGAACAGCTTTCGGGCACAACTCACCTAGAATCTAAACCTGAATGGCCAAGAAAAATTTAGCATTAAGCACACCTATTGAATGAAGATTTAAGTTAATCAACTCCTAAAAATCATATTCAATTATCTAATCACCATAATCTACCAAAGCCATTTACTTAGGAATGAAATATTCACTAACCATAGATAAAACACAAGTTCTAATGATGAAAATGTATAGAATCATAATTAGAAAAAGAAAATAGAAGAAGAAACACAATGAAAACAAAGATCAAACTTCAAATTAAAAAAAAAAAAAAAGATTCAAATGTTTACAATAGATCCAAGAGAAGATAAAAGAAAGAAAACTAAAAGATAATATCCCCAACATAAGATTAGGTTTAGAAACTTTATATAGTATCTTAAAAAAAAGGTATTGGGTTAACCCAATTGAAAATTGGTTAAAACTTGAAAAAGGAAGTCAAAATGTTGACTTTTTGGGTTGGAATCGGTTTTCCAAACCGATCCGTCAAACTGATCCCTGCCCCTGGAATTTGCATATTTTTCATATCGGTTTCTCCAATCCGATCTGAGTTTCGGGGTCCATAACTATCTCATCTTTGAAGCTATGGTGTCTGCGATAGCTCTTTGGAAAGTTGACTCAAAGGGCTACAAATTTGATGATAGATTATTCTCTTAATTCGTAATGGAATCTGGTGTAAAAGATGCATCTTTGTGATGGACGGTTTGGAGCTTCAAATCTAGTGGATCAAAACTTCGCTGGTTCATATCTTGTAATTCCCTGGGGAGTTTAAGATGATTTTTTGCTTGTTGGAAAGTTTGAATTCATGGCTATAATATTCTTCAAGATTCCATGATGAAATTATATTGTAAAATCTCTAACTGGTTTGATCTTTAAGGCTAGTTGTTTTTATCAATATTATGTCCTCTTTTTGGCTCTTTTGCATCCAATTGATCCCTCTTTTGAATTGATTCACCTTCAACACCTGAAACGTGAAATGATATGCAAATACAATCTATACATGCATAAATGCAAGTGGATTATCTAAAATGAATATGAAACGAGAGCTAAAATCCATTAAAAACACATTGTATCAAACTGCTTCACGAATAACAGTGGTGGTTCTTTTATCTCCCCGAGTGAATTGACCTTCCCACATTGTAGGACAATTATTCCATTTCTAGTGTATGCAATCAATGCTTCCAATCATCTCAGGAAACCCGACATCTCATTGACATGCAAAATTCTTTGCAGGTCGTCTTGAGTTAGAGCTCTGAGATACACTTTCTCATGCAATTTTATGATTACTTTACAAAATCTACGCAAACATTCCAAAGTTGTAGTACCTCCTATCTTGATGTATTCATCAACCGCGTCAGCTGCCACACAATATGCTAACATTCTCATGGATGTGGTACACTTTACTAATAAAGATATACCATCTTTATTAGTGGCATCAAATCGTTGGGTAAAGTAGTTGTCACTACTTGATAGGTCTCCAATATCAAAAGGAATACATGTTTTTACATCCGGAATTGCCGACGAAACATTGTCATATGTAGGTTGATTGGAAAAGTAGTCGTCAATCAATCATTGGTTTGATGCTACATGATCTCTCTTCAAGTATTTTCTCTTGCTATGAGGTGCATAGTCTTCCTCTATTTTGTTTCGTCGTTCTCTAAACCGGTTAATGATATACTTCTCTTCAATTTCAGACTGATGTTTTGTATGCTTCAATATTAAAAGAAAATTTTGAAGGATCCATTGATATTTTTATAGTAATATGAGATTTTGATGTTTGTGATATTGGTACATCAATGGAAGAATATGTCTCTATTTATTAGAAATTGACTGGTTGAACAAAATTCAAACAAATATTATATTTACTTAATTTATAGATAAGACATTATATTTCATTACAAAATAAAATTCACAAATAACATAATTAAAGCATAAAATTACAAACATACATTATTAAGCAGAAAATTACAAACACGCATTATTAAAGGAGAAAAATACAAAAAAACATTATTAAAGCATAAAATTACAAACACACATTATTAAAGCATAAAATTCCAAACACACGTTATTAAAACATAAACTTACAAACACTCATTATTAAAGCATAAACTGAAATAATACTAATGTTTAATTTCCAAATAGGTCTTGACCCAACTTTTCCAATAGTTCTTTGCCTCGGTCATCAATATGCTCCTTATCACTAAGCTTTATGAACATATTCATTTTCTTAGCCTAAGTCTTTTATTCATCAATTGGTTTGCCTCCTCTTGCCTCATGGCTGTTTTGTCCAACCGTTCCAATTCTTTCTCCTTGAATTGTTTAAATTCATTCCACTTTTCGTTGACAACTTCCAATAACCCTTGCCTTTCTTTTTACTTTTTTTTGCTGCTTCCCTTCCCATCGGAAGAGCACTGGATCCGACAGAGTTTGAATTGCTTGCATCACTCTCATGGGCTCTCTTAGATCCACTGCTTCCAGTCAATATATCCTAGACTACCATAACATGGTTGATCACGGATAGCATGTTGTTATAACATTAAATTAAATTTCCCATTCGTATCACTTGAGTATAATTCATGAGATTTCTCCAATACATCATTATGCGACCACTTGCTTTGACGCATACGCTTAGCGCGATCATAAGCGCTAATCCATTTTCCCAAGATTTTGTTTATGCAGTTAAAATAGTTTCTACACGAAGATCCATCGCGCGGAGGATGAAATGAACAGTGCTCATTACAGTAGTCAGCAATTTTACTCCAAAATGATTCAGCCTTTTGGTTTCTACCAACAACAATGTCATTTCCATATTTAATCCACCCACCAAGTAACACCAAGTTTTAATCAATGGTCCACCTGGAGTTTTTCTTCTGGGTAGGAGTCGGATCTTCTATATTAGGAGTGGCTTCATTTGTTTCGCTCATGCCACCATAAGCCATTTATGTTGAAAATTCTGGAAATTCGGTTGGTTGAAGTGGATAAGACATCATCGATCCATGATATGAATAATAATTTTGAACAACATAAGGTATGATAAAATTTGGTGGAAACCCATAATTTATCATATTTTGGGGACATTGTTGGTTGGGAGATTAATTTTGAGGGAGATAATTATTGGGATTTGGATGGTAAAAATGATAATTAGTAGAATTTTTTGGTGTTGAAATGATTATTATTTGGACCCATGTTACTACAACAAGGTTTAAAATTATAAAAGAGGGTTTTTTAAAGTATATTAAAAAAATATAGAGAAATTTGTGCTTTTTTATGTGTCCAAATTAAATGAAACAAGTGTCTATTTATACAGTTTTTTTTTTACGAATTTTGATATAATTTTTTAAAAATAAAGTATATTTTACCATACTTGAGCGCACGCTTGAGACTTTTTTAAAAATGTGTAAATTTCTATAATTTTTTATATATTTAAAATACCACATTTTGAATTTTTAGTATATTATTTTTAAAGTTTTAAGATACATTATTTAGAAGCTAATGGCTTAGTAGTTGTTATATTTGATATTTCTACGTGGATAAAAAAAATCTAAGAAATCTCTCATACCAATAAGAAGCTTACATTTAGCCCCTTATCTTAAACATCTTCTCTTCCCTAACTTTATTGGACCACGTGGCAGAGAGAAGAAGTCTAAAACTTGTTTCACCTAGTTGAATTCTTTCACCTCAATAATTTCCACTTCATTTACCCTTAATAATTCAACCTACCATTATTTTGTGTTCAATAGTTGAAAACTCATGTCAACACTCGCATTGTCGTTGGTCTTAAACAAACAAAGAAGTGGAAAAGAGAGATAGCAAAGTACTATATTTTGGATGGTGATGCGAAAAGTGTAGATTGCGAGGAAGCAAGCAAAGGAGAATGTAATCAACCCGAAATGATAAGAAGTAGTCAAAATATATTTTTTGTCTTAAGCTATCATTTTCGTGGTCTTTTCTAAATTGGAAATCAATATAATAATGATATTTGAAACCTATTATCAAGGCTAGCCCTGCGATTTTAAATTAATTGAAAGGTCGCCATGTATAATGAGAAAATAGGCTAATTTTTATAATTTTTTAAAAATAGGTTGTTTTCTTAATTAAAATTTTAAAATTGAAAAAATCCGATCTCATGCTTATTCTGCTTGGGCTTAGGATCGGGTATGCCCATTATGTCTTGTACTAAGATAGAAAACTATTGGCTAGAGACACCCATTGAGAAGCATATAGTTTATAGACAAACATGTCGGTCTGCCTTACAACATCGATATTATTAGGAAAGTCTAATCACAATAAAATGTATCTAATTTGTTCCACGAATGTGAATTTTTTATTTTGTCACCATACATAGTTAATTAAAATACTAAGCGAAAATTGTGTTGGGATGTACAACCATAAAGAAAAGGTGCTAACAAATAAATAAACTTGATTTCCTAGTCATGCAGAACGTGCCAGTAGATATGTCTTCTGATTTTGGGTTCTTTGACGAAATACTAGCCGAAACTTTGGGTAGTCCCGTCCCATCCTCCTGAACATGAGTTCTACTAGGTCTAACGCAAAATCGGGTCACTCCAGTGGATGAGAGACTATTTGTATAAGTTCTTTCAAATCTATAAAGAAAAAAGAGCGGAAACACTCTTTTGAAATTATATTTTTCATAGCCAACAATAGATTTTGAAGTTCCGTATGAAGTGCTGAGCATTTTTGATAGAGGCATTGGAGACTCATAATATATGTTGTTCCATCATGAAGCTGAAGAACCTATCCAATACCACAAGTACGATCACCAACTTTCTATGATCCATCCAAAAAACATGTTATGGGTTCTTCCATAATCTTCTTTGAACTGTCCATCATCCCTATGGTGGATACAATTCAAAACTCGTGTGGACCCTAATCTCCAAACTTTTTTTCTAAATGTACTGGTCGATGGTAATTAGATATGAAATTGCATCTCCTCATATAGAGTGTCTTCTAAATTGATCGTGTAGTTGCCTGATTTGGTATAATACAAGAATATCCATCATTTAATCATCATGAAGGAATTACTTACAAAAATCAAGGGTGCATGTAAGGTTGAAATAAATTCTTAAAGAATTCAACATTCTAACAATTCGTGTTTTCCAATATGAGGTTAGCAACCTTTAGTTCTAAGTTATCTATTATTCCTCAATTGTGACCACAGGAAAATTTCTTGATGTCCACTTATCTATTCTTACTCTAGTGTATACTCCAAATTCGACCGTACACCGCAAGCTTTCTCAATAAGAGATTTTGCTTTCCATAAACTTTTCCAACCATGCGAAGACCTATATTGATATGATTATCAATGTCAACAACAAAATACATCACTTAATTTGTTTTTTAAAAAAATTCTCATCAAAAACATCAATTATATAGAAAAGGTTTTGGTACTAGCCGTAAATAAAAGGATGACACATGAATCTTTATTATTGCATGCATGAAGTAGCTGACGTTAGCTTTGAAGGCGTTTTACCTCCCATCCTTCAAATTTATTGTTTCAGAAACTTATTTTCTTTCATTTTCTTGGAGTAATGATAATTAAAGCTCCATTTATGCATATATATATATATATTATTTGTATTTTTACTTAGAGGTTAATCTTATGGTGTTTAGCCCATCCACTTAATACATAAGCAACATACTCTCTCTAATAGACACGTTATATTTATAATACGTTTTAAACAACAAAATTATGGAGAATGTACTAATACTCAGCAACACAAACGGTTATTTATATTTTTGGCAATTTAAAAAAAAAAAAAACAAATAAATTGTGAAAAAATGGTCAGTTTCTCTTAATAATAGGAATATTGTAATAATTTCACTTCTTATTCTGCAAGTTTAAACTTAGTTACAAACAATTAACTTACAACTGGATATAAAGATTTGTGGTTACTTAAATTGAATGATTGGGTTGACCCTATATATAATTCGATAGTATCTGGAAACGCACGTAAACATAATAAAATGAAGTATAATAGTATGATACTATAAATATAACCATACATAAATGCATACATTGAATTAAAAGAAATGAAAATATAGAGAAGCCATTAATGAGGAAGCTTACCAAAAGAGTCCTAAAAATAAATGAGGAAGCGAAGGTCGTGGCATGGTAGGCCGGTGAAGAAGGTTTCAATCTTTTTTAAACTGTTTCAAATTTACTATTTTTCTCCGTTTTATGTTAATGTCGTTTATATATATGCCTAGTTTAGCTTTAGTCAAAATTGATGAGATCAAAAAGAATTTGAAACTCACATGTTTTTAAATGATAATCCCTCCGCTTCGAATTACTTGTCGTTTTAGAATTTTGCACATAAATTAAGAAATTCATGTTTTCTATAAAAACACCATTAAATATTCTAAATGAACCAATAGAAAAAACTCATGCAATTATTCTATTGGTTAAAAAAGTCAAATTCATTTAATTTATGCATTGAAATCCTAAAACGACACATATTTTGAAACAAAAATTTTTCTCCAAAACGACAACTAATATGAAACGGAGGGAGCAATATATAAAAAGATATTTAATTTTGTACAAAAAGTAAAAACATCGCTCAATTTGAAACAAAAATTTTACCATCACTTAAGTTATATAGACGTATTTACTGCTCCCACTATTTTGTTTTAAGTGTTGTTTAAGGTTTTTTTTTTGTTGTCACCAGAAACAATTAAAGAAAAAAACAAATTAGACAACAATAGTAGCGGATGTGCAACGGAGCCACCATGGTAAGCTTGTTCCAACATAAGTGAAACTCCTACTTCTCTTCCTTGCCTCACGCGCGAGTAGGTCTGCTTGAACGTTCCCTAATCGAGGACAGTACTTGAACTTGGTCTCCGAAAAAGATAATCTATAATTTTGCACATCTTTTAACTCTGAAGCGAACGCCGACCATTCTGCTAGAGCATAAATCATTTTGTAGAAGTTGTGTGAGTCCGTAAAGAACGTCCCACACGGTAAATCCAATTTATGAATGTTGTGCATCGCCCAAATCAGACTTAGTAGTTTCGCATGTAGAGGTGAGAGAGCCCGGAAAACACATCTAGAGCCCAATAAAGCTGTTGATCCAGTAGTATCCTGAAGTACCCAACCTAGCCCATAAAACGGGGCGTTTGCGAGCCAAGAACCATCCACAAAGCACTTGTATCCTTACGATAACCACTTTGTAGTGGAGGACCACGTAAGGATAACTGACGTGAAGAAGTCACATCATTATGGGCATAACTCCAATCAGTGGTTTCCTGTAAAGCCAGCAAGAGAGTATCAGGTGGATCCCAAAGACGCTCATTAAACAATTTATCATTCCTTGCCTTCCAGATAAACCACATAATCCAGACAAATGAGTCCTTATTCGGACCATTCTCAAGTGCCAACTTTGCTTGAGAATATAAGAATTGTATGTTATCCAACAAATTAGTTGATGGAAACACCCCTGGCCTTGTTGGAATGTTGGACAAAGACCAAACCTGGCAGGCCGGTGGACAAGTGAAAATCGCGTGATTAATGGTTTCCTCATCCTCACCACATCGAGTGCAAAGACGATCTACCATTAGATTCCGCTTTGATAATTGCACATTGACTGCAAGGGCACCGGAAAGCACCTGCCATAAAAAGTGCTTTAACTTTGGTGGGACCGCTCTACTCCAAACTTCTCTTTAAGCGCGTTAGTCGAGGGAAATTGCGAAGCAATTTCAAAATCTTCACTGCAGGTAGTATCAAGGCGGTCATACCCCGATTTAACAGTGTAAACATCTAATGGCGTAAAATGCCAACAATAGCCATCCTCCTGCATCCTTGAAGGGCGCAAGCTTAAGATCCTTGAAACAATATCGAGTGGAAAAAATCGCCTCAGCATTGTAGTATTCCAAGTTGTACCATCCGACCTTAGTAATGATCGCACTCTTAAATCGTGATCATCGATGGGTGATATGGCACACCATGGGTGTGGTGACGGTCCCGGGATCCAATTATCTTCCCATACCTTTGTCATCAAGCCATTTCCAATTGTACGTCGCATATTCTGCTGGAGAACCGAACGAACCTCCCATATACTTTTCTAGCCATAACATGGCCGTACTGGTTTAGGGGAGTGAAAAGGTGCATGCTGGCGATAATAACCCTTTTATAACACGTGCTAGAAGGGAATCCGGCTTGGAATACAATCTCCAACATTGTTTGGCCAATAAAGTTTGGTTGAATAATTCTAAGGATCTAAACCCTAATCCTTCCAATGGTTTTGGTAAAAACATTTTCGACCAGGAAACCCAATGAATTCCCCCTCTGGCTGCGTTTGAGCTCCACCAATATCTGGCGATCGCACTCGCTAGCTTCTGTAGTAGACCTTCTGGTAATCTGTAACAGAACATAATATAAGTTGGCAAAGCTTGCGCACCCGACTTGATCATAACTTCTTTTCCCCCTTTTGACAGGAAATTTGCAGACCATCCATTAATACGAGTATTGAACCGGTCGCGGACATATGTAATTTTTTTTGCCTTTGACCCTTGTAGGTGTTCCAGAATTCCCAGATACCTGCCACTACTCCCTCACTATAGATCCCTAGGTGCTCCTTCAAAAGGTATCGATCCTGCTGGGGGATTTGTTTACCGAAAATAACAGTCGACTTTGCATAGTTTATGCATTGCCCTGAAGCATTGCCATATTGGGCAAGAATACTGCAGATTACATCACACTCCCGTAGGTGAGCCTTACAGAAGAATAAATTGTATCCGCAAACAGCAGATGAGACAAAGAGGGAGAGGCCCTTGCCATTTTAATGCCAGAAATGAGCCCCTTATGCTTGGCCACCCGGAAGTTAGCCACCAGAGCTTCCGTACAAAGAATAAACAAGAAAGGAGAAAAAGGATCCCCCTGTCGAAGACCACGGGTGGGCCTTATCCCACCTTTGGGTATGCCATTAATAAGTACCTTATATGTTACCGAGGTAACACAATGCATGATCCAAGCAATCCATCTTGACGCGAAGCCTAGCTTCTTCATGACTGCTGCCAAGAAATGCCATTCAACACGATCATAAGTCTTACTCATATGGGTTTTGATTGCCATAAAAGCAGACTTGCAGCTCCCCGTTGTTTTCAGCGCATGAAAAGCCTCATGAGCTAACAGAATGTTATCTGAAATTACTCTCCCAGCAACAAAAGCCGATTGAGTCTCCGAAATAATTTCCGGCAAGAAAACCCTTAACCGCTGGGTTAGAACTTTGGAAATAATTTTGTAGATGACATTACAAAGACTGATTGGCCGGAAATCTTTCATCTCCTTGGGTCTGTCAGACTTAGGGATAAGACAGATATTTGTTTCATTAAGCTTATCATCAAAAAAACTCCTTATTAGAAAATCCCGGACCATAGTAACAACACTGTTCCCAACAATGTGCCAATATTTCTGAAAAAACAATGCTGTCATACCATCTGGCTCCGAGGCTTTCTCATGTGACATAGTAAATAGTGTTGCCTTAATTTCCTCACCTGAAACACGACGAAGAAGATACGTATTCATCTCAGCCGAGACTATTGGATTTAAGTCACTTAATATTGTATCAACAGATCTTTGTGTCGTACTGGTAAATAACTCCTGGAAATAACCAACAGCTTCGCTTACGATTTCCTCCTCTTTTTCAATCCACCTCCCTGTGGCTGTTAAAAGCCCTGAGATTCTGTTGTGGGCCCGCTGTTGCTTTGTGACGGCATGGAAAAACCTCGTGTTACGATCCCCTTCCTGGAGCCACGTGATATGGCTTTTCTGTTTCCAGAAAATCTCCTCATCAAGAATGATCGTACGAAGGCGTGAGGTGAGTTGATTTATTTCCACTGTTGTGTGTGCATCATCGGAAATGGTTGTATCGATTTTTGCCTTTAGAGCATCCAAAGACTAGGATGACTTGCGTTGTTCCTCCCGTCGCCATCGGGAAATTCGCCGGCGAAAATTATTAATCCGGTCCCACATCGGCAAGGTAGGATGTATTGAAGAACGGTCCCAACCCTCCAGAATAATGGACTCAAAATTTTCCTTTGTAGGCCAACGCTTTTCGAACCGGAATATAGCGGCCCTGCAGACCTTCGGTTGTCGACATACATCATTAGGTGTCGGTGATCAGAACCCCAAAATGGAAAATATTCCACATGTGAGTGGGAAAATAAATCATGTCATTCTTCATTATCCATGGCCCGATCGAGGCGGCAGCGAATCGTATTTCGTCCCCGCCGTCCCACCCAAGAAAGGCTATTACCAAGGAAAGGAAAGTCAAACATGCCACAACATTCCCGCATAAGGCGGAAATCCAGAAAAGAGGCATCGGACCGAACACGTCCGCCCCTTTTCTCCGAGTTGTTAATAATTTCATTAAAATCCCCCCACCATAGCCCAAGGGGTGAAGTGGGATTTACCAATTCGTTTTAAACGTTCCCACACCAAATCACGTTTCGAACCAACAGGGTCACCGTAAACAAAAGAGATATAAATTTTATTCCCATCAATAATAACCATTACATCGATGACATTTTTGAAAAAGAAATAACTTGAACATTAAAGGAAGACAACGCTAATAAAGCTAAACCACCGCTAAGACCAGAAGGGTCAACGGTGAAGAGAAAGTCGTAACCGAGATGAGCTTGCAAATCCTGAAGGAAAGAACAGGACTGTTTGGTTTCCATTAGAAAGAGTATCCCCGGGAAAATCGTTCGCCAAAATTCCCGAAGACGCCTAACCGCCAAGAAGCTACCCGCTCCTTGGAAGTTCCAACTTAGGATCATTATCCTTTTGCCGGTGGTTTTGCCTCAACCACCTGGCCTAAAACATTTCCAGAATCTTCCTCCAATTTGGAGACCATCTTCGAAACAAATGGAAAAATCGCAGCAACCCTCTCCGATTCAGCAATAAGAGTGGGATTTTTCTTAATCACCTTAGAGAGATGATAAAGTGGCGCACCAATCTTCTTACGTGGAAAAAGTGGGTTGGAGGCCCGTGCCGTTTTATGTGACTTTGCCTGATCTCCCGAATGGCCCATCAAATCTTTTAGTGGAGAAATTACACCTTCAAACCCATTCCCCCCGTCGGACAGCATGTTATCAAAATTTGTTGAAATTGGGCTGGAATAAAAAAAGCCCACTTCCTTTCCCATCAACCCATCTGGTAAAATACCTTCATGCTGGCCACTCTCATCGAGCCCAAAATCAGAGAGATCGATGGGCCCAGTAGCGGGTACAAGCCCAGACTCATATAGTAAAACCGCCCCGTTTGCAGTAGGCAACACTGGTGGACCAAAAGCATGAAGAACCCATTCTTTTGTCGAAATGGGCTGACCTTCGTTGGCAGATGGTGGGCCTACATTTCCAGAAACAACACTTGGGCTTTGGATCCCAGTAGCATGTTCATGGGCCTTCGAAACAGAATGCACAGGCCCTTGCGCATTAATGGGAGACGCCGAAACTGCCGGCGATGAAGAAGAGGTGTCGGCTTCGTGAAACAACCGACGGCGGGTAGGCCTGTTCACCCGCGGGGAGACCCGGATTGTTGAGATATGCGACTGGACCGGCCGTACAGGGGGAGGAGGTGGTGGTGGGAGACCTTGGTTCAGGACAGGGACATTCCTTCGTCGACGGCGATCTTCCCGATGACGGTTATCACGACGGCGTCCGTCACGGTCACCATCTCGGCGATGGAAGGACAATGAGCGATTCCGCCCCGTCATAGTGGGGCAAATAGCTGACTCATGCGTGAGTCGAAAACACATGTTACAATAACCCCGAAGATTTTCATACCGCAATCAGACAACAAGAGCATCACCCGGGGCAAAGGTTAGCTCCCGGACAAACACCAGGGGCTGTGAGACTTCCAAAGAAACCCGAACCCGAGAATTTTCTACGTCAATCGCTTCAAATTCACCAAGATCATTACCCAGAGCTTGGAAAGTCTGAGCCATCCTGTAATGATCCGGGAGATCCCGCACCAAAATCCAAAACTGGATGGTGGATGGATAGTTTCGACGCACTGTTGGAATCCACCTCTCCAATGCAATCATCCATCGTTCGAAGTGGAATGGTCGAAGAGCAAGCACCCTTGTTAAATCCTCTTCAACTTCGAAACGAAACTGAAACCTACCATCACCCACTTCCATCCCATGAACATGATGAGAACACTCCCAAAGAGATGGAAGAAAGTTTAATGCAGTACGAACCCAACCAGATTGCACCGCCAGATTGAGAAACCGACCTACCAAAGTCAATTGGAAGTGGTTCAACACTGTGGAATTATCAAATTCCGAGATAGCCAATGGCCGGTTAAAACGATCCGAAGCATTACATCGAACTCTGCTTTGACGAGAGGAACCTGTCGACATCCTTAATCCAAAGAGAAGAAAAAAAAAAAAGAGGATTGATCAGAGACTGTGAAGAAGACAAGAGAACTAAGCACCTTCTCAATAAATATAAAAGGGATTCGATTTTCCCAAGCCCAAGAAGAATCACTGCCATAATTCTGAAATCAAATCCGTGATCGGCGAAAATCAGGGGCCAATGATTACGCAGAAGGATCTTAGACGGATAGTGAGAAAAGGAAAGAAACACCCCAACACACCCACAATGAATCACCAAGTAACAGATCCATGGTTTAATTGTATCAATCATCGGATCGTGAGACGATCTCATGGAATCTCTAACAGAGAATCCGCCGGAATCGGACTTCGATTTTTAAAAACTGTCGTTACGATCGGCGAGAGAGAGAAACGCTCTCATCGATGACTAAACTCTCTTCAAAAATTATATTTCACACGTATTTATAAAATTATATTGTTCATAAAAACAACAATAAATTTTGTAAACTAACTAATAAAACAATTATTGTAATTATTCTATTGGTCAAAAATGTCGAAAAAAAAAGATTATTTAATTACTTACTTAGTTTTTTCCACCAATTAGTTACTTAGTTTGAATCTAAAATATTCAAATTTATTATAACAAGATTTGTATTGGAAGTATTGTAGGTTTGGGCATTAATTAAGAAGAAAAAATATATAATTGTGTGTAAATTTTGAGGGGTTATATCGAAAAGTCGGAGTGAGAGTTATTGTGGTATTAATGTTGCATCGGCAGTCATGAAGTCATGAACCTTCCTCCTTCAACTGTATTTAGTTTCTCTCTGTTTAATATTTATTGACATCTTCTATTATCATCATCATCATCAACCACATATACATGCATACATCATAGATGATATATATCATCACCATTATAATGTTGGTGAGGAAGAGAAAATCGAAAAGAAAAAAAAAAGAAAACAGAAAGATGAATTCAATAGAACTATAAATCTACACACTTCAATGAGGCTCCTTGGAGCAATACCCTCACTTATTGAACACACCCAACTTGGAACTCACACATTTCATCTCTTCATTACTTGATTTTTTTTCATTTTCTTTTACCCCATTTATTTACTTCCTTCAAAACTCCAATCAATCCAAAACCAAACAATTTTGGACATCACATACCTTTCAGAATTATACTTTTTATATATTGAGTACACCAAAGTATATAATATAAAGTAGAAATACATGAGTTAAATAAATACCATTTTAAGGGAAAATTATATAGTTGACATTCTTAAGAAAAATATATATCACCACTAATCTGTGTCATTTGTGTAGTGTGTAAATCGGAATCATTATCAAGTAATGCAAAATAATCTCGATCAAGAGTGGATCCTAATATATTTGATAATGAATGATATTTATTTTGGTATATCTAACTCATTTACTCTTGTCTACTATTCTACATGAACCGGTGGCAATAATAAATCCCAAGGTGTCTCATTCATTTTATTTATATATCTATACCACTTTCACGAACTCTTCTGATCATTTGTTAAGAGGTCTAATGTTTCCTCTACGTGATGGAACCTTCTGCTCTAGAAAGAGAGATCACGTGAAACTCTATGGAGAATCGTGTCATGGTTCCTTCAAAAGGAGCAAACAAGAAGATCAAACACAAGAGATCAACACTACTCTGTTCCATCAAAGATCAAAGTCAGAGACCACCACGTTGATACAGCCTGATGTTCAGCTTCACCTAGACATTAAGGTATAATTAACTTCGTACAATATTTAAGGATATACTTTTATAAAAACATGAAGTAACTAACTAACACATGTGTTTTGCAGGACCAGTCAGAGATATCATACTTAGACCTTGAGTTGAACCTTTCTTCGTCCTCAAGTTCCACTGTCAAAACAATTATGAAGAAAGATGAATGTTCAAAAGGAGGAGATTTGAGTAAGAAGGAGATAGCAGGTGATATAGGCTTAAGTCGATCACCGTCTTGGCTAGCATTTAAAGGTGATGATGATGATGATAGTAACCAGCAGAAGCAAGAAATGGTAACAACAGTTTGCATCAAGTGTCACATGCTGATTATGTTATGCAAATCAACTCTTGTGTGTCCAAACTGCAAGTTCATGCATCCTCATGACCACACCTCCACTAAACAGTTTAAGCCGTTGAGTTTGTTTAAGCTCTTATGCTAAGGCTTTGTATCTGTTTCTCCTTAGTTATAATCAATGAGTCCAAGAATGTGAAATTATATATGTATGAGTAATGTATATACAAGGTATTATTAAGTTATATTCTATATTGAGTTATATGAAATGGTTTTAGCATTATCGTATAGTATTCAACTTTTTTCATGGTGGTTCTTCTCTAGCCACGTTGATCTTTTACCTGATAATCAGATTTGCTATCACCACGAGCAATTGAACCACTAAACTAATTGCACCAGAAACCTCATGGTGAGAGAAATCTTCTACAAAGTTGAGTTAAGAGGAGTACTTTCGTCTGCTTTTTTACCTTTGTTTCTGACAATGAGAGAGAGTAAAGAGAGTGATAGCGTAGACTTCAATATCAAATGCATAGGGATCATAAGCTTATTGGTTTTGGGAGCCTCATAAAAAGTTTATTTTTTTTCTTGTACGCAACTCATTCATTTACATCAGATCTTAAACTCTGTTTAGCTGAGAAATTGACTTTTCTTTTTATCTAACAGCCAGACAACTTTTAAACTATTAGACATCAAATATTATAGAAAATAATCTAATGTTCAAAATGATGATGCTGTGAAGTTGTAATAAACTCTCTTCTGACTTAAGTGTAGTCACTAACTGATGGGATACTCTTCAAAAAAATAGTTTTTGTTTCTGTGGGATTTTTACATTCCAAATCTCTTTTATCCATATCATGGAAATATCTCTATGATGTCAGCTTGGGCAGACGCATCATGTTGAACTTGCTTTCGGACCGAGAGTACGAGTTGTCTTTATAATTCAGTCCGCGAAGATGAGACAAAGTTATACGCATTAGGGTAGCTTTTGTTATATAGTGTCGCTTTTCTTAGATGCTTTTAGATTTTACTCGATATAAGACGACTGATGAAAAAACGAAAGAAAAACTTGTGCAGACAATCCGGTCGTCTATCTTCTCCGTAGTATGTGCAGCGGCCGTGAAATATACCCGCTAATTAGCATAGGTTAATTTTAAATAGCCTTGTAAAAAGTTTTGTTTTACATTTTTATCACCTAATAGAGATTAGTTTTGCCTCTACACTTTTTTTCTTCTTCTAAGTATTGGTAGGCACAAGACAAGACTGTAATCAAGAATGCCAGAACTTTTTATAAACAATGGATTGAGGATGTTAAACTCTGAACAAAACGTCATTACAAAAGCAAGTAGATGAGCTCATTATACTATCTTGTTCAACACTAATTTCTATATCATTCAATGTGTATTTGATAGATTGCTCTACTGATTATCATATTCTCATAACTACCCAAGTTGATTCTATTATATAGACTATAGTATTACCTAAATTGAATGATATAAGGCAGGTTTTTCTTCCTTGAATCCCTGAATTATATAGGCACAAGGAGAAGAAAAAAAACAAAGATCTCGATCGAATTGGATTATGAATCTATCAGATTCAAGAGTGTCATGTATGGAGCCATGAGAACTTGCAACCAGAGGCATAGGATGACCCAAAAGACGCAATTTCAAGATTCAAAAAAAGGATTAGAGATCGCTAAAGGAGTTCACATCACAAATAGCATCAAAGAAGGAAACATTATATAAAAATAAACTAAACCTCGTCCTCATGAAGAAGCATATTAGGGATTCCCTTACTGACCGGAAACTTCCTTCCAGTCTCGGGGCAGACAAGCGCGCCTTCCTCGAGGTGGAGCTCGAGCAACGCGTGGTGGAGTTTCCTGAGGAAGGAATCGTCGGAATCAAGAACCGTAGCGTCAGGAGAATCCTCAGGTAACTCGGCATATCCCAAGGAACGGGCACCTTCAACGAGAGCCTTCCACTCGATCTTGGAGAACATGTGTTTGAGAAAATCAGGATTGAAATCGACATCCTTCTGAATCACTTGACCTGCTTCGATCTTCAGAGGAAATCCATTAGAGACACCTTTGATGTTGCAGGAAAGCATATTGTGAGTGATGAGTCTCATCTCTCTCTCTCTCTCTCTGGCCAACCTAGAAGACGAACAAGAAAAGGCTTATGTATGCGGCTGAGGGTTTTCTGAAATTTCAAAAATACCCTTACCATTACATTTTGTATCATTATTTCTAAGGCCCAAATTACTAAAATTCGGTCCATCAAAAGTCAGTTACGCTCAGCTTTGAAAGTCCGGCCCGTAAACTAAGGTATTTGTTAAAAGTATGTAGAGGATTTTTTTTTCCCTCACCAAAAGTATTTTTTGTTGATTATGCAAAAATATCGTATGAATCTAGACATCAATATTGGTAAAAAATACTAACAAATGAAAAAACTATTCTTATTTACAGATAATTTAGCTAAGAAATGTGTCTTATTACTTTGCATTTTTATTGTTGCACCAGTTTTAAATTCGGATAGTTGTGGGCTTTTCTAGTTTGGATGCAAAGACAGGAGGAGACTCATCAGGTAAAAGATTCTAAATCGTAATGTCTAATATAATGTTTATAAACCATATAAACTTGAAGAAAAGAGATTACTAGTGATTCATTTTTATGTCTCCATGACTTAAATTAAAAAAAAAAAACATAAAAATATGATATTTTGCAAGATATGTCCATCGTTTTTAAATATTATAACCCATTTTCAAGAAAAATATTTATTATAGTAACCATATATTTGGTCAAAATAACATAATTGATTTAAAGAAATACATCACTTAAAGTCATTTTACCTGTACTTCGCGACTCCTTGTAATTTCACATAAAGTTAACAATCTATAACAGCCACTTTCATGAAGTTTTCGATTAAATCCAAAAACTCCTAATTAATTAACATGGACTAATTGCGATTAAGAAACACGATTTGATAGTAACCATACCAGAAATTACATTAAATTAACCAAATCATCTAATTTAACATTTCAAACTTAAAAAATCGATTTCTTTCAAAATCGATTTGGGAAAAAAAAAACTTAGGGTTCATCATTCTATGTAAAATCAAGGTGAAGCAGTTGAAGAAAAGAAGTTGCATGCTGAAGAAGAAGATGGTAAAGCATGAAAAGCTTCCTATGCTTGTGAGTCAGACAATTATCGGAGAATAAGAAGACTCAAAACACGAATTGCTTCTCCTTGAATGCAGTGAGGAAATGCTATTGGGTAAGTGTAAGAATAATAAGATAGAGAATGAAGATGAGCATGAAGATATGTCAAATATGTTTGAGTATGAAATAGAACAGTTTCTCATAGGATTTATGGATGAGGAGCCTTCGAACCCGAATGTTATTCTCGATTCCGAAGATGAGGATGAGAATGGGTTTAGGATAAAGTATAACTTATTTGAGAGATGTTGATAAAGCTGATGCTAAGTTGGAATTAAGGTCTACATTCTTCACGAGTTATGAGTTCAAAGATGATGTATTAGATTATGCTTTGAAAACATGGAATAATATTAAGAAATCTAGGCGAGACAAGCTTAAACTGAGCTAAAGATATGCTATAAAAGGTTGTAAGTGGTGTGCATATTGTTCATATGATAGATCAAAGAAGTTATGGGTCATAATAACTAGAACTTTACATCACAGTTGCACTCCACATGGTAAATGTGAGATGCTAAAAAGTCCATTGATAGCAACGTTATATATTGATAAGTTGAGGTTAGACGATGACATAATGCATGAGAGAATTCAGAGTGAGGTTAAAGAGAAGTGGAACATTGTTAGTTCCATAATCCAGTGCCAAAGATGAAGAACTTTGGCTTTACAATGGCTTAATAAAGAGTATGAAGAGCAACTAGCTCATCTTAAAGGTTATGTGATTGAGATCACCAACTCCAATCTTAGTTCAACAACTTTTGTGGAAAAAAATTCAAATGGACCATGGCAGGATGTATTCAACATGTTCTACATGTGTTTTGAAAGCTTAATGACTAGATGGAGAGGGTATTGTAGACCAATCATGGGTCTTATTGGGACATTTCTGAAGGTGGCCACTAAAGGAGTATTACTGGTTGTAGTTGGACTCGATGCAAACAACCAATTTTATTATATTGCCTAAACCGTATATCAAACTGATAATGCTGACAACTGGTTGTGGGTTATTAAGCTATTGAAGCAAGACTTTCAACTTGATTGACAATGGAAGGAGATTTATCATAACATATGACAGCTCAAAGGTATGTATTTGATTTATTGCATATGATTTGTTAGTTATTGCATTTGATTTGTTAGCTAGTGCAACTCATTTGTTATAATATATGCATTATACGGGTCCTCATTAGTGCATTACAAACAAAGTTACCTGAGTTTGAGTATAGAAGATGTGTTAAGCACACACTACAATAAAATGGTGTTTTACATCACTAAAATTGTATCGAAAAAATAAGTGACATAAAATAGAATCATATTTTTTTAATAGATGTTATAATTTAACATCGTTTGTTAATAATTGACACATATTATTTGATCTTACATCAGTTGAAAGAAATGTTGTTATTATTAATATATTAAAATCAATTCAAATATAATTGACATAAATATTTTATCCTTTACGTCACTTGAAAATAACTAACACAAATTAGTATTAATATAAATTATTTTCCAAAAATAGATGCAAAAATTTACATCAATTAATAACTAATATATTTAATCATTAGATTAACATCGATTAAAAAAGAATTTTGCATCAACAATAATATATCACAAATTAAATAATTTCTAATAAAATCATTCGTTAACAAAATGATACTAAATATTTGGCTTGGCATCAATTAAAATAAATTTTTTATTTTAAGATATTAATATCAATTCAAATAAATTGACATCAATTTATAACTAATGAATATAAATGATTTGTAACAACAATTAAAAAATTTATGTATTCACTATAAAAAAGATTAATCACATATTTATTTATTACATATTTTCTTAAGAAATTATTAAACTACTTAAAACAAATTCTAAAAGAAATAAATTGTGAAAAGAAAGGTAATTTATTAATTTATTCAATATATGCAGAAGTTATTGGATTAGGAGTATCTAACGATTTTTTGGATTATGTAAGTTTTTGTTGGACTAAGAGTTATTGGATTAGAAGTATCTAGTGAGTTTTTGGATTATGTAATTTTTTTTTTGGACTAGTGATGCTTTGTGCCTTGTGTTATACTCGATTTATATGCATTATGCTTTGTTTTTTTATTGTTTCTTCCTTGATAATTGATAGTTTCTACTATGTTTTGGTTACAAAACTCAATACACAAAGTGAAACAAAGTTACACAAGTACCAATAAAGACTTCAATTGTTAATAACAAACATTATAATAGACTAAATTCAATACCAAAATACACAAGACAACATACACAAGTTACTAAGACAAACAACAAACAACACATGATACACCAAAGACCAACACATGCTACACCAAAGACATAAGACCAAGACAAACGATTCTCTCAGGCGAACATTATGCTAACACCACTTATTCACCATTGCCGATGCATTACTGAACAATAAAAAGACATCAACCTTCTTCACATTACCAGTGACACCATCGGCATTCTTTAACTCATTTATTATCTTCATATTCTCAGCATTATTTTCCTCCACTTTTTTTACAACACCGTGAATAAGTTTCAAATCATCTACAATCGTCTTCTTCAGTTCCTTCACTTCTTCAACCAAATTCCTACACTTTTAATCAACCAGTTCTATCTCTTCTATTAATGATTCGTCTATCTACTTGAATAAATGATCTTCATTTTTCCATACACACATACACAAACTAATTACAATATGTTGTATACTACCTATGATATGAAATCCAATGAAAAATGTAAGACATGAATCGAACATGTCAACGTAACTCGCATTTGTAGAAGCGACAATAGGGATTTTCATTTGTCTTGGAGACAAAAGTAATTATTTTCTCTCCACACCAACACCTACTTGGAACTCCATAGATTCTCCTTCATAGACGACTCGAGCTAGAGGATGAGGTCGTCATGATTTATCGTAACTCGCAACTACCTCGTCTCACAAAGTAGAATCAATGTCGAGCTGGAGAGTCGATCATAGAGAAAATAAGATTTCGAGCTCAAGAACCCTAAGTTTTTTCTTCCTTCGAATCAATTTCAAAATCGATTTTAAACTAAAAAGGTGTAACTAAAAAATTGGTGAATCTAATGGTTCATATAATGGGTAATTAAATTCGTGTTACTATCAAATCATGATTGCTAAGCGCGAATTTAGTGTCAAATCGCGCAAAGTGGTCACAATTAGCTTGAATTAAGTAACTAAGTTTATGGGTTTAATTAAAAAATGTAAGTGATTGGTTATTATAGATTATTAATTTTAGATGAAATTACAAGGAGTTGAGAAGTCCAAAGAAAACATATTATTTAAACAGTAACAGTGAGGGGAGGGGGTTTAATGATTTCTTTACTTAATTTGAATATAATAGAAAGTTTCAAGTAAGGGACATGAAAATCTTAACTAAAAAAAGTCATAAGTGTTGTTAAACTAATCATAATTGGAAATGAGTATATTAGTAGTGAACTACTAACCTAATTTGAGGAACACATCAAAGATGATAGACGACCAAAGTTTTTTACTTCTCCAACAAATATTTTGTTTTATCATCGAAATATTTTTGTAACCAACATATCAATTGGTCTAATATTTTATATTACCAAAAATATATAAATGAATTTTGGTGTTCACAAGTTCAATTCCTGTTAACAAAGGTTTATTCTCCAAAAGATAACTAAATAATAATTCATCGATTGTATATTAGGTGATGTTTTAGAAACTTTTTGTTATTTCGCTAGTGTTTTCTAATTTTCTAAAAATATATATAAAATAAAAGTATTTATTTGCGATCGGTAATATTACGGACTATATTTTATTATTGGTTAAATTAGTTTTTATTAATGATATTATATAAAAGTTCTATAACAAATCATATTTTATTAATGTGTATATTTAGTATTTATTTTAAGCATTATTAAAGAAGAAGAAAAAAAATTAAAACTTGGGTTTTGGAGAGATGTACGGTGATTAAGTGTCAAGCATTTTTATAAAATTAGAATATTTGATTTTAAAATTTCATATACCTTAAAATATATAAAAAATTAAAGAGTTAAGTGTGAAAAAAGAGAAAACTAATAAGTAGAGTATCAAAAAAAGAAAATATCAGTTAGTAAAATATTTAAAAGGAAGAACTAACTATAAGATATATTTTATTATATAAATTAAGATGCATTTAACTTGAATGTGATATATATGTAATTATGATTTATGATTGTGACGTAGAATAAATTTAACATAGATAATGAAAAAAAATATATATTAAATAAGTTTAGAAAATTTATTTATTTTCAAATTATTTATGTATCATAAAATGAAAATTTGGAATAGCTAAAATATGGTAATATAAAATTATAAGAAAAATAATAGTTATAATATATAAAAAAGAAATAATAGTTATAATATAACTAAAAGAAAACACAATGAATTTGAATTGATTTAACTTTTAGTGAGTTTTTAGGTGATTTGAAGTGAATTAGGAAATTCATGTGATTTGTTTTAAACTTCTCTACAATCCCACCCAAAATCATGTGATTTGATATTTTCTATTTATAACTAAGAAAGTCCACTGAAATATCTTCAAATTATCAAAAAGTCCACTATTTGAAATATTTTCAATAACAATGGATTTCATTAGATCTTTGAAATCACTAATTCAATAACAGTGAATTTCGTAAAACATTTTAAAATTCATGTTTGAATAACAATAGATTTTTCATTTTAACATAAATTCTTCCAAATTGTACATTCAATACAAATTTTCTTGAATTACATAATATATTGAGTTATCTACATAATTAGAATCAATTTTATATATTTTAATTACATACTATATTGGCTTCAGGCTCCTCTGAAGATTAAAAACTTCCTATGGAAAACCTTAACTAATGTTGTTTCTTTTGCAGCCAATCTTAAGAGCAGATACTTAAAAGTGAATCTCCAATGTAAGGCTTGTGGTGAAACCCCAGAAAATACCAATCATATTCTATTCTCATGCCAAAAGGCAAGGCAATTATGGGCTCTATGTCATATGCCAATCCCTGAATTTGGATTTCATCCCTCTTCTCTGATTGAGAACTTAGACCACCTACTCCTCTCCCTGCAAGATGAAAGAGTCCCAGAGGAAACTAGAAGAACCTACCCTTGGACTTTATGGAACCTATAGAAAAATAGGAATAAAGAAAGGATTGAAGGTCAAGTCTAATCTCCTATCAATTCAGTTAAGAAAATCATATCTGATGCAGAAGACTGGTTTCTAGCAAATCAAGCTCCTTAGGAGTTTAACACAGCTCCCATTCATCCGGAAAATCAAAATCCAAAAAAGTGGATATGCCCCAAACCACCTTGGTCCAAATGTAACATTGGAGTTGTCTGGAAAGCTAAATCAAGAAACGCAGGAGGATCCTGGATCCTCAGAGATACTACTGGCAAAGTCCTCCTTCATGCTAGAAGAGCATTCTCAAGTGTAGCTTCATTTCTTGAAGCAGAGCATTGGTCATTTTATGGACAATGGAGAGTATGATTTCACTTAGAAAGCAAGATATCATCTTTGGCTTTGAAAACAATATCCTTGTCCAAGTAATTAATCATCCAGAAGCTCATCCCTCCTTATTTGGAGTATCTGATGAGATCATATGTAAACTTCAGGAATTCAACGGTTGGATGGTTAGCTATGAAGCTTGGTTCATAAATAGGTCTGCGTTTTTAATAGCTCAAAGTGTAAATAGAGATGGTCGCTGGCAATCTTATATAGCCTCTAGATCTCCTTGCTGGCTATGTAATCTCTTGGATGCAGATTAGTCTTTCCATCAGGTTCATAGTCTCTATTTTGAACCATATGGAATGGTTTACCTCTGCTTTGGTTTCATTCTATTAAGCTAATATATGTCTTGTATTGGACTTTTGTAATGCTAAGACTGTTAGATCATGTTGTGATCCGACTAACTTCATGATGAAATAAAATTAAAAAAATATTACTTATAGCAAGAGATTTGTTGTAATATGAATTTATATATACATCTTAACCATACAAGTTATTAATTTTGGAATTTGTTCGTTCAATATGTTTGTTCATGCGTATCAAACATTTATCTAGTTTTTTTTAATTAGAAAATGTTAATGTAAAAATGAGGGAACTAGGTGGTTGTTAATGATGGGTTTAATTAAGAAAAGCTAATTAAAGGTCAAAAGTCATGAAAAGTGTGCGAATCACATTAAATGGACCAACAAAAGATGGCTAGTAAGCGCGTTTAAGCCTTTGACCATTTTCTGTTTCTTGTCGCATTCTTTGATACTCTAAGATTCTTTTAACGAAAAGAGATCTCATATTTTATATTTATCACTTTAATCATCACACACTTATAAAACGTTCATAAATGTCCTTATCTTGGTAAAAAGGAAAGGTAAGTTTGACGCAATCAATAAAGTTATCGATAAATATTAAGGTAGATAATATCTCACGTTTATCTCAGCTAATTTCATGCATGAAATTGCGTGATAATGAATACTGACATTTACCTTTATGTACTTAATCTTTCGGTTTATGTGTTAGGATAGTTGTGCTCCTTGTAGATATATGCTTGGCTTTATATAATAGTAGATCAATTTACACCTTTTTTGCATAGAGATAGTATAGAGAATTAGGAACTCATGAAGGAGTGAGAAACGAGTATTCTAATATTTGTTGGACATTCGTAAACAACCTAAAGAATATACATGGGATCTTGATATTGAAATGTACATATAAAAATAGTTTGAGATTGTTAAGAAGATGACATAAATGAGAATGGAAAGGTAGTCGTCAACAATGCCAAATAGCCAAGGCTGAGTAATTTTAAAATGGAAATTTTTTAATTTTTACAAGATTACTCTTTGCTACATCTCTTTTTTTCTCTTAAATTTCATTTAGATTTTTCTTAACCTTCACTCTTATTTTCAAAATCCCATTTTGGCCACAAAGCTAATCATGCATTGAAATAGGGAATTAAGAAATCTATGAAGATTACCAAAAATGGAGGAATAGGAAAATGTCTAGACTTACCGGAATTGTCTGGACGTCGGAAAAAAGACCTTTTTGATTCAATCGTAGATCGAATCCATCAAAAAATAGTAAGTTGGTCTTCAAGATTCTTATCTATAGCCGATCGCCTCACTATGATTAAGAGTGTCTTATCCGCTTTACCATCCTTCGCCATGTCATGCTTTAAGTTACCTATTTCTCTATGTGATCGTATACAATCGCTAATCACAAAATTTTGGTGGGACGCAAATCTAGGCACTAGGAAGGTCTTGTAGGTTGCTTGGAATACACTTACAAAAAATAAAAAAAACAAGACGGGCTCGTCTTTAGAGAGATAGAAGCCTTTAATATAGCTTTACTGGGAAAGCTCGTTTGGCGAATTTTGGAGCAGCCGGGAAGGATGCTGGGTCGCATATTGAAGGGAAAATATTTCTCTGACTCGTATTTTATGTCCTCCAATGGCCGAGCAGCCTCATCGTATGGCTGGCAAAAGAATATTGGAAGACAGAGAATTGATAAAGCAACATCTTGGTTGGGCAGTGGGCGATGGCCAATCAATCCTCCTATGGAAAGACGAAATCATGATGTTACAACCCTCTTCATCCGGTTAAAAGGACAAAAGGATATGGCTAAAACACAAGTTTGGCTCGTATAATGCAAAATATGGATATTTTGCAGCTATTAAGATATTGAATGACGCAATTACTAATGACGCTCATCACCTAAGATGGATTGAAGAAATATGGGTACTTAAAATCCCTAAGACAATTTAATCAGGAGAGGAATCGCATGATCCCAGTGTGCGATATGTGATATACCATAATCGATTGAACACCTATTACGGACCTGCAATTTTGCGATACAAGTGTGGAAGGCGGCGCCGTTCTACATTCCAGTTAGATCAGGAACTGGAGACACCTTTCGTATATTCTGGTCCAGTATAAAGTCAAGGATTGCTCTCCCTCCCTCAGACGTTAATGGACATATTCTATAGGCTTGGATCATTTGGTCACTCTGGAATGATAGAAACTACATGATCTTTCAGAGACGAATTTTTACGTCGCAAGAAGTGCTTAAAAAAGCAATAAGAGACGCCGAGAAGTGGCAGAATCCTCAAATTTTAATACTCACATCGTCTAAAAGACCAGGTTAGGTAGCATTTCCACGCTCTTATCCAACTATATACTCGAATGTAGCATGGTCTGCAGATGGCTATAAGGCAAGATTGATATGGTTTTTGGAAGAAGATGGAGGTTGTAATTGAATACTGACAAAAAGATGAGAAATGTTGCCTCTGCTCTTATTGCTGGAGGCCTTGCAATGCGAGAAGCGGTATGGATGGCAAGAAACAGAGGCTTATCTCGGATTACGTTTGCTTCTGACTTGTTTCAGTTGATTAATGTTATTAATGGTTATAGCGCATTTCGGAGTCATATGGTATCGTTGGGGATATTTCTCTTGCAACCTCAAAATTTAATAATTTCTCTTTTGTGGCAATCTTTCGTGCTAATAACGAAAAAACTGATGTTGCAGCAAAATTGATTCTTAGAAAGCATGTAATAGACTAATATTTTGAATGAAAAAATTAACTGGTGCACAAAAAATAATAATAATAATAATCTAAACCCCCATTCTCATTTTAGTGTATATTTATAAACCAAATTTAAAGGTTAAGCAAGTTTGTTCGTGACAAAAAAGGTAAAGCAAGTTTTTTTTTGTTTGTTTGTATAAAAACATCTAATCTTTTGTAAATAATGGACGCCTAAAATGAAGTCTTGTGGTCAAATACAATATTTCCATAATATGGGGCGTAAATGAAAGATTTAATATTTATGAAGTTCTCAAATGCAAAGTCAAAAAATAAGACAGATACTCGATTTGTTGTTTTATTGACTGCATATAAAAAATTTAGCGTAGGAAAAAGACATTAGCGAAAGAGAGCGAAGACTTCGTCGCGGAGGTCATTTTTGTGGATTTATTGTGTAAACTCTCCTATTGAACCAAATTAGGGTTTATTTACAGGTAAAATCCCCTTTCTCAATTTGCTTCTTCATTTCCGAGCCGCTTAATACCCTTTTCTCGAGGTTTTGATTTTGCTTCGTGAATTTTGCAGATTGTTTTTTATTATTATTATTAGAATAGATCTGCTAACTCCGATCAGGTTGAAAATCGAAAGAGTTTCTTCGATTTCAATGGGAAAATTTTGCTGCTTCACTTCCGCTTCTGAGGTAAAGATTTTCACTAATTTTGTACCTGTTCGATTTTTCTTCAAATTTTCGTGGTTTTTGTGTGATTCTTAGAGTCATCTTATTCTGTTCGGGTGAAGTTGATTTCATAATACCACCCAACTTTGGCTTTTTACTTTAACTTTCTGATGCTTCTCTTGTGTTTATGGATTTTTTAAAAAACATTTGATATGGTAGATGAAAACCATAGTACCTTATATGTTATAAGAATTGTGTTAAGTTGTTTGTGAATAACATATCTCATCTAAATTTTATCTGGTGGAAGAGTTGATCAGTATCTTTTCTTCATTTTAGTGCTTTTAATTTGATCTTGTTGGTTTGGTTTGGTTAGGTTGTGGGCGGACAATCATCATCTCGATCGGGTAAAGGAAGAAGTGATGAAGGGTTGATTAAGTATGGTTTTAGTCTAGTTAAAGGTAAAGCTAACCATCCTATGGAAGATTATCATGTTGCTAACTTCATCAACATCCAAGACCATGAATTGGGTCTATTTGCAATTTATGATGGTCATATGGGTGATACTGTCCCTGCCTACTTGCAGAAGCGCCTCTTCTCCAATATCCTTAAGGAGGTACAAATCATTACTATTTTGTAAAGTGACTTCAGTCCTTCCTCATTAGCATGATTTAATGCACTAATCATATGTTTAATTTCTGTTTCAGGGAGAGTTTTGGGTCGATCCTCGAAGGTCTATTTTAAAAGCTTATGAAAAGACAGACCAGGCAATTCTATCTAATAGTTCTGACTTGGGTCGTGGTGGGTCTACAGCCGTGACCGCCATATTGATTAATGGGAGAAAGTTGTGGGTAGCTAATGTTGGTGATTCACGAGCAGTTCTTTATCAAGGAGGCACAACAATACAGATGAGTACAGATCATGAGCCCCGTACTGAAAGGTCGAGCATTGAGGATAGAGGTGGATTTGTATCCAATCTTCCAGGTAAAGGACTACTCTGATAGCGTAGCTTTAGGATTCTTGATCATATCTATAAAAATGATGACAAGGATTCCATGGTTGTGATCTTACAGGTGACGTTCCTCGGGTGAATGGTCAACTAGCCGTGTCTCGTGCCTTTGGAGACAAGGGCCTTAAAACACATCTAAGTTCAGAACCTGACATAAGAGAGCTTACTGTAGATAACCAGACAGATATTCTTATCCTGGCCAGTGATGGCATTTGGAAGGTAATGGCATCTTAATTTTGGAATGAGATTATCAATCTCTTGTTAAGTGAATGTTGCATTGATGATTGTCGAACTGATGTAAGCAGGTGATGTCAAATGAAGAGGCAATGGATATAGTTAGAAGGGTGAAAGATCCGCAGAAAGCGGCAAAGGAATTAACAGCCGAAGCATTGAGAAGAGAGAGTAAAGATGACATATCTTGTGTCGTGGTCCGGTTCAGATGACAAACTCTTTAAGGATGGTTTACTGGGAGATGGCTCATTTACAGTACAGTAAACCAGCATTTTCTATCAGGACACAAGCTTGGTTCACTGGATTGAACCGGTTACAGCTTCTCGGTATACAATAGCTTTGTTTTGTAAATTGTGTGTTTTTATGAAAAAGGCTTGGTGGTGACTCTGATTGGTGATGGGGATTGGTTAATTTGTTATATTAATTATGGGGTATGAGTATTATTAGGATATGTTTTAATATGTGAAAGTACTTTTGGATTAGGTTTGCATATGTTAAAACATATATATCTGTTATATGTATGAGATTTACATTGCCAAACAAATGACCAAAAGTTTATCATTTACCATTGTTGTAGGTAAGCGTCACTATCCTCTATCAAAGGACAGATCAGTTTATATAATTTTTCTTTTGTCATCAGCATCAGTTTATATAATAATTTGGTATTTCTGTTTGTTATTAAATTACAATTTTAGGCTTTAATGTTTTGTTTTTGCGTATTAAAAGATAATCGAAAATGCATTTAACCAGAAATGTAAAAGTGTACAACACTTTTTTGTCAGCTTAATGATGTTTTTCAAAAAATCACAAACTACAACAAATAATATTTCCGAGACAGAACATTTTAGAAGCAAAACACATTATACTTTGCAGATTTCATTGAAACAAAGTCTGAATTTTCATGAGACATAACCCCACACACTGGAAACCACAAAAACTACAACGAATAAAACTAAAATAATAATGCTTAACTAAAAATTAAAAACTATTCTTATTTCATTTTCAAAGACCACAAGTTTCGAAAAGTAGAAGCAAATCACCACAAGTGAACCACCAAACACGACTCCCAAATGATATGTACTGAACTTGTGCTACAAATCTTTACTCGATTTTGTGAGACTTTTGATAATATATCGATACCCTTTATACCAATTGGATCAATGGTCACATCTTCTAATTATAACTACATGATATTTCGTGTTCTACACATGATCAATTTATCAACAAAATATTTATAAAATTGTTATTTTATTATTTTAAAAATATTTGTTTATAATTTAAATGTTGACCAACGATATAATTTACATTTATTATAATAACACAGAAAAATAATTATTGTTAGTTTTACATTATAGTTATTATTTTAATTTTTTTACCAAAAGTAAAATAAAAAATAATATAAGTAGAGAAAAAATAAAAATAATATATGTGGAGATTTAACTTACCTTATTCGAGATAATTGTCACATAGGACTCTAAAATAAATTAAATTTTTTTTTAAAAATGTGATACTGTCACATAAGCTTCAAATGCTTCTCTTTTAATATATTTAAGATATCCATCCTACACCACTTATACTTAGCTCTTGTTTTCATGAGTCCTCGAGCGAAAATGGTGGATAGTATCTCATTTTGACTAAGACGTAAATTGGTTAGCTGATGTCTAAGTTGCGTATAACGTAAGTTCGCCATTTACCATTCCTTACTCTCAGACATTACCAAGTTTAAATATTCCAAAGAGGACCAATGATTACCATTAAAAAAACATGCATTTGTTGATTTGCAGTTATACTACAAGATCCAAGGATAACACATTCTCAAATCTCCATGATCTTTCTCGTGTATTTTCAAGGATAACAAATAATCCATATTTTCAAATATATTATGGGTTAGGAAAATCCCATGTGCCATTGGTATATTAAAGAGAGTCCATTCCTGAAATATTTGTGAACAGAGAAATAGAACTTGATTGATGAACTCTTAAGTAACACCACGTTATGAACATATGCGATCAACCCTTAAATTATGATCCGCTAGCTAACCAGCAACCATAAAAGCTCTAGAGAGAGTCTTCTACGGAAAAGTGTTGTAACTTATTTGAGATTGCTACTTTACATGCTTTTGATTGTAAAATTTTTAGCAACGGTAATTGGGTTAGGAAGCTAATTTTCTCGTCGAATCGAGAACCAATATATCATAACCTGACTTAACCATATATTTTTTTTATTTAGTGTAATGCCAGAAATAACCATCGACCATGGATTGCGATGGTTGGAGACAAAAAATGAACGATATATTCTCCTTGACAATTAATTTAATAATAAATTTTCTGTTTCACTGACTTATTTAGCATATAACAAATCAGAGACCCTCAAGTCATAGTTTGAAATGGGTCCTTTACTTAAGGCAGGTGCCGGATGATCCTTGGATATCCATTTTTTGACCATAATCTTGTAAAAGAACCATTTCCGATTTTGTTTTGAAGTCGTTGGTTAGCCAACGGAATGGAACTCCATATAAAAAAGGCTGGTAAGTCTTGAACGGAAAGACAACAAAATGACACTTAGGGACTGATTGGTGTATGAAAAACTTATAAAATCAACTATTAAAAAACAAAATAAAACTTTAAAACATAAAGTATTAAGATATGAGAATATTATTTTAATATTCCCAAAATTTAAGAATATAAAATTCTTTTGATAATTTAATATATTCATCCCATAAAATAATTCCACAATTACAACAATGGAATTCTGTTAGGAGTAGAGCTAATAATATTTAAATCAACAAATGGACTAGTAGTTTTGTGCTCGTCCAGGCCTATAAAAGAGCCTTTCTCAAGTGGCATTTTCTCATCTCGTGGGTCAAAAGTGACAAAAGTGACAAAAGTGGGTAAAAACTTTAAAACATAAATGTTTTGAGTGACAAAAGTGATCAAAACCCAAATGCATGGTGTGCTCAATTCAACAATGAAGAAGCAAGCAAACAGTCGTAAAACATAATCCAACTCCATCACAAGAAAGTTTTAAAGAAAAGACAATATCTGAATGATAAAATCGTCAAGAAAGACATAAACTAAAATTACACATTCTCCATTGTTTCAAGCAAACGACACTTTTACTGTCTTCGGATAACGATTCAAGGAACCATCAAGAGTTCAGGATTCAGTTGTCTTCTTGAGGCTCATCACCTTTGGACTGCTCATCTCCATCCTCAGGCAGGTCTGAAGTCCACAAGGTGAGATTGTCTCTAAGTAGCTGCATTATAAGAGTGCTGTCCTTGTATGATTCCTCGTTGAGGCTGTCAAGTTCAGCAATTGCATCATCGAATGCTTGCTTGGCCAATTGACACGCACTGTACAACACACAGTATCAGACTGTTAGGAAGGCGTACTACTGATTCCATTTTCCAAAAAATGAGCGAATTTAAACAAACCTTTCAGGAGAGTTTAAGATCTCATAGTAAAAAACTGAAAAGTTCAATGCTAAGCCAAGTCTAACTGGATGTGTTGGTGCCAAACCGGTCTCCGCAGCAGCAACAGCAGCCTATATGAAAACAGACATATTGTTTAGATTCTTTCTTAAGCTGATATATAAGAAGGAAGGCACCCAAAAACAGAAACATGATTCAAGGACCTTATATGCCTCAAGTGACTGATCTGCAGCTTCTTTGCGTTCAGCACCAGAACTGAACTCTGCTAGATAGCGGTAATAATCTCCTTTCCTACATTGAAGTAAAGCCAGAAGAATGAACAAAGAGATAAACTACGTTCATGAACCCATGAATCAACTTCATTTCAGGAAGAAACTTAAGAAAGAGCAAAAGCTATGTAAGAGCTTAAACACATCAACTTCATTTCACTCTTGGTGACAGTTTTGCGTCTCCAAGCACCACAATTGAGATCACATGAACCATCTAACCCAAATCATCTATACAGTTACTTAATGCCAATCCAAATGGACACAGAAAAAAGAAGCAAATGATGACTCACATTTTGTAGAAAAAGACAGTGGACTCTACAGCAGTAGACGATGGAATGAGGTGCTTATCGATGACGGACAAGATATCATTACAAACTTTGGCAAGCTCATCTTCAACCCTCTTTCGATAATTCTTAAGCCTCTTCACATTTTCCTCATTTCCCTTGGACTCTTCTTTCTGTTCAATAGAGGATAGTATTCTCCATGAAGCTCTCCTTGCTCCAATCACATTCTTGTACCCAACAGAGACTAGATTTCGCTCCTCTACTGTGAGTTCCACATCTAACTGAGCAACTTTCTTCATTGCCTCAACCATTTCTGCAATAACAGTTTAAAGTATGGAGCAATGAAGACATCAATAAGAAAGTGCAAAGTGCCCACACATAACCCAGCCTAACTAAGCAGTCTTGAAAAGAGTTTCATTCTCCTGCGTTGAAGCTTTAAAATAACTAGCACCAAAGCATTCATCACTGTTACAAAAACTTACGGACAGCATAAATCTATTTCATTTCATAGTAGCCACCTTTGTATAAGCATGGGTACATACATCATACATGCTAAGAGATTCAAGATCGAAGCAAACATAATAAGTAAGAAATCACCCAGTGGCTGTTCTAAATCTCTAAATCTAGATCAACTAACATACATTCGTAGCAAAATGATGGAAATGTAAACCAAATCTAGTAGAACAAACAAAAGATCTGAGGTTGAGAAGCATATAGATCCACAAATCGGAAACGTTTACAAACCATCGTATCTTTCGGTTTGCTCAGAGAGCTTCGCCAAGTAAACCTGCTTTTCCCTCTCGTTCTCCATTGTGAGTTTTTACTTACTCTCTCTCTCTATGAGATGCTCGTTTTGATTTCGAGATCAGTAGTAACCCTAGGAGGTTTGCTTTTGCTCTCTACCTTTTTTTAGTCAACAAACTCTGAAACCGAAGGGTTTGAATTTATAAAGAAACCTCAAAACTTTAATTTCTTTCGGACAAACAACTTAAACTAAAGATGCTGTTTAATTTAACCCATCAAAACTCCAAGATTTTAGTCAAGTAACTAACGCAAAAGGCTAATGAATCTGACGTTATAGACAAAGAAAGACACGTCCTCTTGTACGTTTTTTTGACCCTCTGTTTTTTTTTTCTGTGTACGGATGAAAAAATCTACTTGCCTGAATTTTGTTTTTGTGAATTGGTTTGTACATGGACCTTTCTAATTCTATATCTTCTGTATAGCCTATGTGACATGTTTTCGTTGTATGAAACACAAAAATGTGAACTACAATGAGAAAAAACAGTAATCTCTTTTTCCGCCACATACTGCATTTATTCATAGTCACTTGCAGGGGCTATCTTTATCGTCGTTCTCCACCACATTGCACTTCACTTGATCTGGTACATCACCATTTTCTGCGCCTTTAGCTTCCTCAATGCTAGGTCTTCTACTCTTAAGGTTCTGATTTGTTTCGGGGTTCAGAACAGGCATGTCCATGGAATCAGAGATACCTACTAAAGATTTGTTATCCATCACAGATTGTTCAAGAGTCTTGTTGTCAGATTGCAAGGAACCAAGCCGGTTCTTGCTTTGGGATTCAAGATGAAATTGCAGATACGTGGAGACTTCCTTGCTGGTTCCAAACTCCTGCCCATCAGGACTATATAGACAGTGAATAAATAACCAAAATGAAAGACATTCTTTATCATGAACGATAAGCAAATCCATTAGCAGCTGGTAATCTCGTAACCATATTTTATCATGTTCAAAAAATAGAACAAACAATCAAAAGTCAGCATTAGAAACCATAATACCATCATATACCATAAACGATTCCAGTGCTACAAAGTGTTGCTTAGTTCGTATTCTTTGCCATAAGTCATAATCTAACAAGAAACAGATACATGACAAACAGAACAAGTGAAGATAATTAAAGCAACAACAGGTTGAAGATTATTATTATACCTTATGTATCTGCTACAAGCCAGCCAAAGATTGTTCCCTTTCTTTTTAATGCAGAGCATAAGTTTCCAGCCATTGGGCAAGTATCCTCCGTAATCAGAAGCTTCCACAATTTTCTCCTTCTTGCCAGCATTCACCCATTCACCATTCAACTGTTCCAAGAAACCGAAAAACTCTTCCTTTTTCTTCAACCCCATTGTTATCCTCCTCAGCTCCTCTACATATGGATCCTCTGTATCATTAGCCAATGCAGTGAGATCCACCATTCTACCTTCTCTGTTATCGAACTTCACAAACTCTTCCTTATCTTCGCTTTTGGAGTTCACTGCTGGCTGATTGAAACCATCTCCATTCTTCTGAGTACAGCCTCTCTTTCTCTTGCCTGAATCTGACTCCATGAAGATTCCTGAAGAATCGTATCTACTCTCCGTTCCAGAGTTGCTACAAGTTTTATTTACGGACAAATGTACTTCCCTCTCCGAATCAGCCGTATATGCAATTGCTTCACCAGTTAAACAAAAATCCGAAACCTTCTTTGTCTCTTCATTAATCCCTCCATCGCTAGGGTTGCAAATCTTCCTCGGCCGCCCTCGCCTCCTTTTAGTTTCATTCTCTGAGATTCCCTGAACCAGAACATTCTGAACCGAATCTAGATAAGGATTTTTATACACAAAGCTGTAATTAGGGATCGGTATCGATCGGCTGACCTTCGTTTTTTTCGCGTTCTTCCTCGCCTTCATCTTCTTCCGCTTTGGTTTGAATCGAATCGACAGAGAATAAAGATCTAAGAAGCGATGCGACTTGCAACTTTTCTTCACGGGAAGATTTGTCTCGTTGGCGTTGCGTAGACGGAGGTCCAGGTGGAGGACGGTCGCGCGCAAGGCGAAGGCGGAGAAACGTTTGCTTCCGACTGCCAGCGGATTCATTGAAGATGGAGCGATCGATCTTTGGCGTAAAATCGACGTCTACACCTGAAAAAGCAGCCAGAGACGCCGAAGAAGAAGAAGACGGAGATAGGGAAGAACAGTGAGAGAGAGCGCGAAGTTCTGACTGGGACAAAAGACGCGTATCGATTAACGGCAATGAATCAGCGGATAAACGGTCTCCAGAAGCACCTTGGAAGTTGTGGTGGTTGTTGCCAAGGTTGCCGTCGTCCATGGAGGTAGCCGCCGTGAACACGTCAGAGGGGTCAAGAGGCGGTTTCAAAAAGATGCAAATGCGTCATTAATTGGTAATACGGTTTTTATATGAAATAAATAAATAAAAAGCTACACCAATATAAAATTCTAATTAACAATAGTTTTTTTTTTTTTTGTCGTTCTAATTAACAATAGTTAATACTGAACTAGTGTGCAATTCCAATGGTTTGGCAAGAAAAATCAGTCACTTCTCAAATTTGATAGGGTAATAATTCCGTAGCCAAAATTTTTGATAATTTATTTCCATGTATCTAGAGATTAGTTTTTATTCATTAAAAACTCGATTAATGTAATATGAATGAGAACAATGTTATCATAAAAACAATAATCCCGATATACTGAAAAATAAAAGTTTGTAATCCTAACAGTTTATCTGAATTAGTAAAAATGATGTGTTATTCAGCTTCTCGGTAAAATGAGAAATAAAAGTTTGAAAATGACGCGTTATTTAGATTTCAACCAGTTCCAATATTTTTAGAAAGAAACCGAACTGAATTGATCCAAACCAATTTAAAATTGAATCAACTCGAATGTCTAATGGTTCCTATATTGAAAGAATTGGAAACGAGTTGAATCGACCTAAATTGAAGAATCGAACGTTCACCCCTATATCTAATAACACCCCTTAAAACTAAATTTTGATTAAAATTTTAATTTTTTAATCAATCTTATAGTTGACATTTTTAGCTTTTTTTTTTTTAAATTGTGATACTTAAAAAAAGAAGTTTTGTTGATACATTATCAAGTGTTGTTCAATATGTGAAATACTACCAGTTTCTTGTAATTATATATGATTTACGGTCAGGCCCGGACTTGAGCCCAAGCACACCAAGATTGGGCTTGCAGCCCTAATTATGGTTAAATAATATTTCGACCATAAATGCATAAGAATTTCTTTAGTCTGGTGGTTGGACCACCCAATGTCTTCGTCCATCTCAAGTGTTTGAGCATTGCTTGGCACAATGTCTGGTGGTTGGACCATCCAATGTCTTCGTCCATCTCAGGTGTTCGAGCACTGCTTGGCACAAATTTTTTTTTTGACAACCCAAATTTTTTTTAAGTTTGCAGCCCAAAAAGTTATAGGACCGACACTGTTTGCGGTTTACTCGAATCCATGAACAAACAAACAAAAAACATTACGGTTGCAGGTGAATTTGAGTCACTAAAAACTTTTTCCAAAAATTAGCTAAATGGGGATAATTAACGTTTTTAACCGTCCCACACTATATACACGCTTCTCATTCAGGCCGTTAGTAAACATGTTTCGTCTAGAAGATATTGTGCATATTTATGTTGAAAAATATGAATGCTTTTGTTTGATCTTGCAATCTTAAACCCAAGAAATACTTCAATTGTCCAAAGTGACGAAGTTTAAAATGATCATGTAAAAGATAAACACCTTTGCATCATTATTACTTGCAATGATGTCATCATCCACGTACACTAACACACATAAAAAAGAGTGTCAATCAAGTTCATAAAAAAATATGTTAAGAGGATGATTATTTGAAACCTATACCAGTAAGAGTAGTAGAGAACTTGAGGAACCAATGTCTAGATGTTTGCTTTAGACAATACAAAGACTTATTCAACTTACAAATTATATTATAAGGAAGTTTGTCCCCTTTCTTGTAGATCTCTGGGTCTCTCGCTGCAGGAGGCGCAACTTTCGACTCTTAGCTTCAGTGGAAAATAAAACGCAAGACGGTCTTCCTCTTAATCTCTCTTTCTCCATTGGCGGATGGTGACGCTAGATGAGTCACCCTTCGCTCGGTATGCCTCCCCGGCGTTGCAACGACTGCGGTCCACAACCCGAGGGCGGCGCTAATCTTTAGTAATCTTAATTAGGGGTAAGGGTTTTGTTAATTGGGCTTGGGCTTTGAGTTTAGGCTTCTGGTTTGTAAAATTGGGCCGATTTGTCATTGTGGATTAGGTATTGTATTGTTTGATTAAATCTGGACCTATAAAGGATTGTGTAGGGGCCTATTATGGACTATTATAAGATTTTAAATAGAAAAATTATTTAGAAAAAAACATGGTGATTTTATATATATATATATATATATATATATTTATTAAAGTCACCATTTAGAAATGCACTAGAGATATCAAGTTCAATAAGAATCATGCAAAAATAACAGAGATAACAAGAAGAGGTTTGATTGATGTCAACTTAGCCACTAGTGAGAAAGTTGTTATATAATCAATCATCTTTTGCAACCAGGTGAGCTTTAAAACGTTTTATACTTCCATCAGGACAATAGTTGATCTTAAAGACTCACTTGCAACCAATAAATATATCATCCAAAGGTAAGGAAAAAATATGTCAAGTGTTTGTACCTTTAAAAGCATCAATCTCAATGTCCATAGTTTCACACCATATCCGAAGTTTCGTTACCTCAATAAATGATGTCAGTTCTTTGTTTTTATCTATAGAAACCAAGAATGAGTGACAAGGAGAAGAAACTTAATCAAAAGAATGAAAATATAAAATTTTTGTATGGTGGAAGATCATACGGAATGACAATAGTAATTTTGAAGGTAAGTTGACTTTATGATTCTCCTATGTGATATTTGAATAGGAGATTCATATAATTTTGTTGTAGGATTAACATAAGACATAATCTCTATTCATGGTGATGATACAAATGTATCATCCCCAAAATCATTAGAGTTAATAGGAATAAATGATAACAACTCATGAAATAATTTGATAGCTTATGTAGATATGTATGTTTTAGCAAAAAGAAAAAACTCTTCAAGAAGAAGAAAAAAACATGCCTTAAAATAATGTTGAATTATTTTGTAAAATTTTATAGTCTTTATATCCATTAGGATAACCAAGATAAATAGTCGCTCTTTCACTAAGATAAAACTTATGTATGTTTTTGGATGAGATTAATGCATAACAAAAACAACCAAAACTTTCAATTAATCATTATTAAAAACCTTCTTTGTTAGAACATCAAAAAAGACATTTGTTTCCTAAAACATGATAAAAAAATAGGATTGATGAGATGAACTATAGTGAGTATCCAATCATCCCAATAAGATATTAAAATATGAGATTGAAAGTAGCAATAATATGAATAAGAATGTATTGATATTTTCTTTCAACTACATAATTTTGTTAAGATGTTTCAAGACACGAATGAAATGGTAAAATGTCTTTAGACTAAAGTAGGAAACACCAATAAAACATGTAACTTTTGCTTTTGCAAATAATTACATATTTGCTCTATTGTAATCATCTATGATACTAAGAATATATTTGAAGTCATTATGAGTTGGAATCTAGGTTAAGAATTTCAAAATGGTTTTCCCCAAAATACGAGAAAAATGGTATATGTAGATGTTGAATCAATCCACAATAAAATTTATACTAGTATTTGATCTGCGCTATGCGCAGAGAATTATTATTTAATCTTTTGACATTTAACTATTTATTATTAATATATATATATATATATATATATATTGTAAAATTTTAAACATTTTTTATGTAATCTTTGATAGGTTGTGTTGCAACAATTATAAACGCATAAATTGTTAATATCAAAAATTTAATTTTTAAAATATAAATAAAAAATTATTATCATCAAAATCTAAATTTTTGAGTCTTATAAGACTGTACTTTATTACATTGGTTCTAATATTAAATTCATAAACTATATTTTTAATCTTTAAATTTTTGTATAATAAATATTATTATAATTGATGATATGTTTTATATATTTTAAATATATTTAGAAAGTTTATTTAGTCTTTCCTGCAACATATATATTAAAATATTTAGTTCTACGATCTTTGAAAACAATGATCTTAAGATCACTAATACGTACGTTCTTCGCATAATATATTATTATATTTGAAGATCTGTGGTTTTAAAATTAAAATCCTAACCCACCATGCAATAAATTGTTCTAAATGATTTTGTATAATTGATATATATTTTAATTAAATTTCATCAAAATGGATAGTATATATATATATATATATATTATGTAATTTGTTTATAATTTATAAATATATTTAACCCTTTTAGATACATATACAATATAATATAATATTTTTTTATGTTAGATCTATGAAGAAGAAGAATTTTAAAACCACAAATGTGATCAGCTACGCATAACATTTTTCTATATCATGGTTTTAAAAGTATATAAGTAAATTGTCATCATGTATTATAATTTTCAATGATTTTATATAGCTAATATATATTTATATGAATTTTATTATAGCCAATCATATGTTTATGTAGTTTAGATATATAATGAAATTTTATTTAAACCGTAACGAAACATATATTAAAATGTTTTTATTTTCGACCTAGAAAGAACAATGATTTCAAAAACATTCACTCTTGTATCATTAGTGTATGTATGCGTAAAAGTTTTTTTTATGCGAAAATTATGGTTTTAAACGGAATAACCCTATCCGCCATTTATCAAATTTTCTAAATATTTTAATATATTTGAGATAGATATATTTTCACTAAATTTTATTTTCATTAATGATAAATTTGATGTATCGTATATAAGTTTTGAAATCTAATTTAACACTTATGCAATATATATATATATATATATATATATATATATATTTATATTTATATTTATTAATGTACAATTCTTTTAAAACAATGCTCTTAATAGTAGTAACTCATACTCACTTTATATAGATGTTTTTTTGGATAACGCTGGTATCCGGAGCTTCGAAGGACTCCAACTAGGTCAAAAGCGTTCGCAGTCGCCAAGGATATCTAGGAGGGCCGCTGAAATTCACCCCATGTTAATTGACAGTGACCGGAATTCGAACCTAGGTGGCGGAACTCACAACTGTGAACCCTTTACCACCAGAGCTAAAAGCCCCGATTTTTCTATAGATGTTATTTTAAATTAATATTTATATAAAATATATCACTTTATTTTCTAGTTTAATATAATGTACATTTCATTATAAATAATACTTTTAATAGTAATAATTCATACTTAGTTCACATAATATATATATGTTATTTTAAATTCATTTTTATATATTATATCACTTTATTTTATAATTTATGAAATATTTCAAAATTTTATTTTGCTATATTATTTAATATATTTGTTTTTCTCAACAATTTTGATTATTTTTTCAATTGTAAAATGTGGCAAATTATTTATTAACCATATTATTAATTTTTATTATTATTATTTATTTAGTATAATAACTTTGGATTTATTAAAATCCGGATTTTTTGTATATATATATATATTAAATTTTTATGTAAATTTATATACTAAGATTTTTTAATATTGAAATGATTAAAATGCTGATGTTTTTAATATTAAAATGATTATAAAACATAAATTAATTATAATATCCTAAATCTATGGTTACATAATTATTATTCGTTAGATAATATTATCTATTTTATTTCATATTATTTAATAGTAAATAACATTTAGTTTAGATATTTTGTATATGTAATTATTAAGTATTATAGTAAAATCTAATTTTCAAAATTTTCAATGGCATAAAATGTAATATTCCACATTAATCTAAGGTTATTTTACTAAATAACTCCTTAAATCCTTAAATAGTAATTAATGTGTTCGATGGAGTAGTAACTTTGTTTATTTTGTTGGAGTATTAAAGTTGTTAACGATTTAAGAGAAACTATTAAAAATTAGATAAAATATTATAATAACTTTTTATAAGTTTTGTTGTAAAAATTGTTAGCTTATCAATTATTCCGATTAGGGGTGGGTAAATGGGAATTTGGGACGGGAATTTTCGGGAATGGGAACGGGACGAGAATTTGGGAACAAAAATATGTGTCCTATTTATGTCCCACTTTAAATTCGGGACGGGAAAAGGATGGGACGGGATGGGACAGGACGGGAACGAGAATTCCCGAAAATATAATAAATAAAGCAAACAAATTTTGTTTCTACAACACTTACCTAATTTTCAACGACATGCCTGTAACAACCACAAAAATCGACACAATTATATATGCTTAAATAGCATCAAAGTCAATTACTTTTGTTTTAAATAGCATCAATTATCGTGTTTTCTTGTAGAATTAGGAAAAATGAACTATTTTCCTGTATTTTTCTTAGAATCACAAAAATTAGGTTATAGATTGTAATTTTAGTTAATAATATAACTAGATTTAATTTATATAGATTGTAATTTTAGTTAATAGTTAAGCTATGAACATTGAAAAATAAATAATAAATTAGTATATTTATATTATATATATATATATATATATCTATAATT
>OVBE01000695.1:0-45607 GCA_900406425.1 Iberis pinnata | reverse complement strand
TCATGTTCTTCGCCATGCAAATACCAAACCTTATAACTAGGCAAAAAACTATTCATATACAAATGATTCCAAACCATATCTATCCTGACATTATGCGAATTCCGAGAAACAGAGCATGGACATAGTAACTTACGACTGCGTTGTACCCGAGGTTGTCGACATGCTAATTCCATGAATTCCATAACACCGCGCGAATACTCGTCATTCAAAAGGTCGTATCTGGATCTATTTTTTCTCGGTCCATCCATGATCGAAAATATGGAGGATTTGACATTTTTTCCAAAGCTATATGTTGTGAAATGATGAATAATGAAGGTTTGGACCTTCTGGTTTTATAGAATAAATAGTGACGGATACTGACGAATATGTCCGTCAGTAAATATGAATATAACCGTTGGCAACGGTTATATAAACGGATATATTGGCAGAAAGATATGCTGACGGATTTACTTACGGATTCCTGACGGATATGTCCGTCAGGAAATATCGGTCAGGAATCCATGAGGATTTTCCTGACGGATTAATGGCCGTCAGTTTTTTTCCTGACGGATTTATAGCCGTCAGGATTTGCCGGTCATTTTTGGCTGGTTTTTCTTGTAGTGTATAATGAAAAATAATACAAAGGGATTCATAAATCTTTAATATGGATTCTAACCATTTTCGAACCGTTTCATTTCTTCCCAGTCGGTGTCGGCTCTGGTCTCTGGTGCCGATCTCAGCCCATGACCAAGAAAAATCCAACCTCGCCGCCCAAGAAGGGAAGAAGAAGAAATCCCTAAAGCGTCTGCCTGTTTCAAATCCTTCAAAATCGCATTCATCAATTGAAAATCCCCCTGGCTCTTCCTTTCTCGGACTCTGCTTTTATGAAAGAGTCAAACTCTTTTAACGACCTTGTTGTGCAAGACCAAGCTCTAGCTTCAACCACTCATCTCTCTAATTCGATGAAGGACATGTCTAATCTGGATCCCCCAAACGACAAATTGGACTCTGTTGTTGCAGATCTAACCATCTCGAAGAATGATTTGGTTGCATCATCTGCAAATCCTGGATCTTCGCTGGAGAAATTAGTTACTCCATCAGCAAATCCAAACTCTCCTCGTGAGACCAGCAGCTCTACAAGCTCAGCTACCCAAAAACAAGAGCGTATCCCCTCGCGCACACAACTGATCCTCACCGGGTGCGATAGAGTTAGAAAAGCCTCACAGACAATTGCAAAGAAAGGTAACCCTTTCAACCTGGATTCTGGAGAGTTATGTGTAGATATATCAAACGATGTCATCACCCGGAATATACATAAATGGGATCAATTTGTGATTGGTCAATTCAATGGCAAGGCTCCCTCACCAAGAGCTCTCCACACCATTGCAAATGGAATCTGGAGCCCTAAACTAAGAGATATTGTCGTATCCATACTCACGAACACAACTTTCCTCCTTAAAGTACCCTCCTTTTCTACAAGACACAAAATTATCAGTCAGGGAATGTGGCACATTGAAAAATAGGCCATGTTTGTTGCTAAGTGGGAGCCAGAACTTAAGCCATAAATCCCAGTTCTGAAAGCTGCCTAAGTTTGGATCGACTTTCACCAAGTACCTCCTCATTTTTATCATGAAGAGGGTCTGGAATACATAGTTAGGCTCATAGGACACCACATCTGCCTCCATCCAAACACGGCCAACATGAATAACTTTGAGGTTTCTCGTGTCTTCACTGTCATTGATCCTTCTAAGCCTCTTCCTGAAGAAGTCAACGTCAGGTTCCAAGGTAGCCAAGTTACTAGAATTTTGGTCTCAATCCTGTGGCTACCTCCACTATGTAACCATTGTAAGGAGGTTGGCCACACATTAAGAAAGTGCCCTTATGCACCAATCACCTGTAGTTTTTGCAATTCCTCCACCCATTCCTCTTATTGTTGTCTCAGGTCTAAGAAACCGCCATCAACAATCGTGGAAAAAACTGACACTAGGAACAAAGTTAAGCAAATATGGCAGAAAAAAACAAACAAAAACACCAGCTTCAAATCCACAAATAGATCATGACTCCACTTCTGAAGCCACTCTGATCCTGGACCTGGAACCCTCTATGTCCAAAACCTCTATCTAGGTATCCACCCCCATAATGGACCCAACGCACTCCCAAGAAAAGGCTGGACAAGCTGAAGATACTCAAATCACCCCTAACTCTAAAGCCTCAGAAACTAGTGTCTCAGATGAAAAATCTAGCTCAGGCAGTGACTCTGATTTAGAGCAAGAGGAGACTCCTTTTGTTACAGTTCAACATAAGAAATCGAAAAAAACTCCTCCAGAAGGAGTAACTAAAGCTCCAAGTTAAGCAAGCAGACCACAAAGGAGATGCCTCAAGAAATAAATCTCTACAAAAAAGGATCAGTTACTGCACCAACATTGTTTGGTCCGAAGAAATATTTTTCTGCAAACCAAACCACTATGGACAAGACCAAAGGCTTCAAAACAAAGCATGTTTTTGATGAAGGAACACACAATTTGCTGGAACGTTAGAGGGTTCAACAACTCAATAAAACAAAGAAATTTCAGAGTTTGCCTCAGAGCTTCTAATGCTCTTTTGGTAGCGTAATAGAAACAAAAGTGAAGATTAGGAATTTTCAAAAATATGTTAGCTCCTCTTTTTAGGGATGGGAAGCCCTAAGCAACTATGAGTTTTCTCCACTATGTCACATTTGGGTTGCTTGGCATCCCTCTGTCACTCTCATAGTCCTATTTAAATATGATCATATTATATCATGTGTTATTCAATTTTCATCAGAAACTAAAGTGCATGTAGTATCCTTTGTTTATGCTAGAAACTACAAGTACAAATAAAAGAATTTACTGAAGGACTTAGCTAACATGGCTGGTAATCAATGTGTAGTCAAAAACCCTCATCTTATACTCGGGGACTTCAATCAAACTATGAACCCCATGGATAGCTCATCAGGCAGCTCCAGAATTTCCTCAGGGTTGGAAGACTATAGGAATTTCCTAATTTCATCAGATATGATTGACCTCCCTTTCCGAGGTATACACCACACATGGTGGAATAATCAAGAGCTAAATCCTTTGGCAAAGAAACTGGACAGAGTATTAGCTAGCGGTAAATGGCTGCTAAGGTTCCCACTCTATTATAGCCACTTCTCTGAGTCTGCATTCTTTTATCATGCTTCGAGTTGCGTTTACAATTTTACTTATAACAGTATGAAAAGGCAAGCATTCAAATTCTCTCACATGCTTCTCCATAATCCAAATTTCTTACCTTTCATGGAGAATGCATGGAAAGACCTAAGTATCCATGGATCTGCCATGTTTAAATTGGCTAAAAATCTAATGCTAATCAAAAAACAAATTAGAGCTTTCCACAAAGAAAACTACTCGGGTATAGAAAAGAGAATGAGGTTGACTAAAGCTTATTTGGCTGATCAGCAATTAAAACTTCTTTCAAATTCATCACAAGATCTGGCATTAGCAGAAAAGGTAGCTCATGAAAAATGGTATGAAATGTCCCTTGCAGAAAAAAGATTTCTACAGCAAAGATCAAGAATTTATTGGCGTGCAAATGGGGATAGGAACTCAAACTTCTTCCACGGATCAGTAGCAGCCAGAATATCAACAAACAAAATTCACTATCTGATAAATGAAAATGGACTAAAGTTGGATTCTTATGAAGATATTGAGACTCACTATATTGATCTCTACACCACCCTACTTGGAAGTAATCAACAATCCCTCTCGGACCAAGACAGAGATCTCATTCATTTTGTATCTTCCTTTACCTGCACTAAAATCGCAGGTTTTTCACTAGCTTCAGAGGTCACTTTGGAGGAGATCAAAGTTGTATTGTTCTCATTGCCAAGGAACAAAGCCCCTGGGCCAGATTGCTTCACCATGGAGTTCATCAAGGCTTGATGGAGCTTTGTAGGGGACGATTTATATCAGCAGTCCAAGATTTTTTCAGTTATGGCTCCATTTTGAAGCACCTTAATACCACAGCAGTTACACTAATACCAAAAAAAAACAAATGCTGAGAAGATTGGAGATTTCAGGCTTATCTCGTGTTGTAACTTAATATACAAAGTCATCTCAAAAATTCTATCAAAAAGAATTCAACACATCCTGCCACGTATGATATCTTCTGCACAATCAGGTTTTGTCAAAAACAGACTTTTTTGGAGAATGTTCTGTTGGCTTCAGAACTTAGCCAAGGTATTGATCAGTCAAATATTTCAAAGAGATGGATACTTAAAGTAGATCTACAAAAGGCCTCTGACTCACTGCAATGGGACTTCATCCTAGAAACCTTAAAATCTGCATGACTACCTATTCAGTTTATAGATTGGATTGAACAATGTATTACAACACCATCATTTTCCTTGAATATAAATGGAAGGCTATGTGGTTACTTTCAAGGTAGAAAAGGGATCAGGCAAGGGGATCTCCTATCCCCTTACCTCTTCATTATTGCAATGGAAACACTGAGCCAATTCCTGAAACAAAAAATTCCAAGATGGTGAGATTAAATACCACCCCAAATCAAAAAAGACAAGAGTTACACACTTGGCTTTTGCAGACGATCTTTTAATTTTCTTTGATGGAAGTCTTCCCTCTTTGAATGCAATCTCTGATACTCTTGCACTCTTCCATAGAGTCTCTATTCTTCAAATGAACAAGTAGAAATCTGCTCTCTATACTGTAGGACTAGCTTCACACGATATTCTTTTGCTAAATCAATTGGGTTTCATTACTGGTTTTTTTTTCCTTTCAGATATTTAGGGCTGTCCTTGTTGCATAAAAAAACTAACCAAAGCAGATTATTCTCCTCTATTTGACTCTCTAAATGCAAGATTCAACCATTGGACATCAAGATTTCTTTCTTTAGCAAGAAGGCTTCAACTCATGGAATCAGACATCAATAGCACTCTCAACTTTTGGATGCAAGCCTTTATCCTAACTAAAGTAGATTCTTGTGGAAAAGAGATGCAACAAAGAAAGGAGGGACCAAATTCAGTTGGACTCAATGCTGTCTTCCAAAGGATGAAAGAGGCTTAGGCCTAAAAAACTTTGCCATATGGAACAAAACTCTGGCTTTAAAGCTCTTATGGTTCCATTTTGTACACAAAGGCTCTCTCTGGGTCAAATAGAACAAAGCAGAAAGACTCAAAAGAAAATCAACTTGGCTAGTGGAATCTCAACAAGGGGACTCATGGATATGGAAGAATCTCCTGAGTCTAAGGCCTTTAGCCAAAATATTTATTAAGTGCAGCATTGGCAATGGCAAAATTGCGAGATTTTGGTTTGATACTTGGCTACCATGTGGTCCTCTAATTGACTTAGTTGGTGTTTCTGGTCCCATGCAGGTAGGTGTTCCCTTAGGCGCATCTGTACAGCAGACAACATCGACCCGGGGATGACGATATCCCTTACCTAGATACAATGCACCAGCCTATCAGGTGATGCGGAGGGAATTACTACAAGCAGCCCTACCATTTGCAGAAAGTGATGATGATTTATACTGGTCAACTCACGCCCCTGGCAGAGATTTCTAAACATCAATTATGATACACTCAGGTTTTAACCTAAATATATTCACTACAAGTGCACAGAAAACGCAATAGTATATTAGGGATCGAATCCACAGAGACCAAGAATGTATGACTCTCAGCCTAAAATCGAATTAAGCTAAGAAGTGATAAAATAATGGTTGTGATTAGAATATGGCAATAACGATAAAGTAAAAATGATTGTAAAGCAAATAACGAAAGTGCTAAGCAATAGGAAATTCCACAAGTATTCAGGTTAAAAATCAAGGTTAACATGCAGGATTTTCTTTGAAAATAGTTCTCAACTCAAAAGACGAAAATGGACTAATCTTCTCCCGAAGTATAAGATCCCTATGTTTAAACCACTAAAGACAAACTCCCACCGTATTTAGATGATTTAGACATGCGTTTCAATTCAGATTCGATATGTTTATAAGCCCCTAAGACAATACTCCTGCAAGCAAAGACATTTTTTCATCTAGACTATATCAGACTTCTAAACCAAATCCCTTTGTGTTTATCAATCTCATATCAATGAACTAAATGGCCATTTTAATTCATGCATTAGTAACAAATCTAGGCTAAGAACCTAACAAATTCAATACATTCTATCAAACCCTAACAATTAACCTGGTTTTCCTAGGAACACTAAAATCTAACTAGTGAACTACTCAGACATTGAAAAGTAAACACAAATCATAATCAGAGAAGAACACATATTCAAATTGATCAATTTGGCTCAAAAGACGACAATGGACTAATCTTCTCCAGAAGTATTGCTAACCGGTATTCCTCGGTGGTTCCGTCCTTTAAGCCAGGGAAGCGAAAAACACAATGAACCGTGATCCCTATGTGTAAACCACTAAAGACAAACTCCCACCGTATTTAGATGATTTAAACATGCATTTCAATTCATATTTGATATGTTCATAAGCCTCTAAGACAATATTCCCGCAAGAAAAGGCACTTATTCATCTAGACTATATCAGACTGCTAAACTAATTCGCTTTGTGTTTATCAATATAATATCAATGAACTAAATGGCCAATTTAATTCATGCATTAGTAACAAATCTAGACAAAGAACCTAACAAATCCAATCCATTCTATCAAACCCTAACAATTAATCTGGTTTTCTTAGGAAACCCTAAAACATAACTAGTGAACTACTCAGACATTGAAAAGTAAACACAAATCATAATTAGAGAAGAAAACATTTTCAAAAACCAATTGTATAAAAAATAAAAGAAAGAATATAGAAATCTTCGCTAAAACACAAGGATAGGATTTCAGTTCCCTTTAGGGAAGGATCGATCCCTTCTAGGAGGGATCGATCCCTTTTAGGAGGGATCGATCCCTTTAGGGAGGGATCGATCTCTTCAAATGTGCTGCATGTGCTTCATATGTGAGATAGTTTGACCAGTTTATAGTAAAATCGTCATAACTTTTGACTGAACCAATGGATTGACTTCAAACAACTTCCATACGAAAGCTAACTCATGTGGATATCTTGTGTCAAAATTTCAGCTCAATCCATCCACGGGATCATCTTCAAACATTTCTAAACGTATAAACTTTCTGCCGGATTATGCATCTGCATATGCCAATTTGCATCCAAAACGTCTCGAATACCTAAAATCCTAAAAATATGCCAAAAAATACAAGGGAAACACTAGAATAATGCAAAATAGCAGGTATAAATACCCACTATAAAGAATTAAAACCGAGTGATATCAAAAAACATGAAAAATGTTGAGATCGGCTGCTCCAAAACAGAGATGCTATCAAGCCATATGGTTTGCTGTCAACATACCGAAACACGCCTTCACTTTCTGTATCATGCACCTGGACCGCCTCCCGCTAAGAACTAAGCTCAAAGCCTGGGGATTCAACAATCAGACCTGTGTTACATATGTAATTCTGCCTCTGAAACACAGGATCACCTCCTTTTGCACTGCAGATATAGCATTGAGATCTGATCCTCCACACTTTCTCGCCTAAGAGTTCCAGGAAGCATCTTTGCATATTGGGGCTCCCTTATGACATGGCTTACCACGCAAACTACCACAAAAAAATGATGCACTTAGAAAGTTGGCTATTCAAGCAACAATATACTACATTTAGAGAGAAAGAAACAAGAGGATTCATGAAGACACAAGTCTTCGGCCTCACCTCTTATTCTCAACCATTAACAGATGCATCAAAGATGTAATTCTCTACATAATTAAACTCAAGACTTAGTCAACCATGTTGCAATTATGGTTTCCTAACCATTAGCTCTACACTCTAAAAATAATCTTCACTTTGTTTCTTTAGGCTTTTTTTTTTAGCCTCTAAAACCTACTTAAATTTATAAAGATTGTAAACGTTCCACTATTTATATATATAATACACATTTTATATTAAAAAAAAAATCTTCAATATGGAAGTATAGAGTCAAAGGTTCTTTTCCTCCATAAAAACAACTCAAAAAAGCATAACCAACAAAAAAAAAGTAAAAATTTTCCCATTTAAATGAGGTAAAAATATTGTGAAAATGAAATCGAGTGGGAACTGAGCATGCAATTTTTCTAAAAAATAAATAAAATTCATTTCACCTCTTTCTGATGGATTTCGAAACACTTGACGAAAATGTTATTTGAAACAAACCTATATATTTGTGTATCACCATGTAAAATCAATATTTCATGATTTTTTTTTTTTTGATAAATATATTTCATGATGTTTTAACCTATTTAACTTTCATATATTTCATATCTAAGTTTATGACAAAATACTTGACATATGTGGTTATATATTAGTAGTGCAGATAGAAAAGATTTTTCCGAAACTTCAAAGAATAATTTTGGCTATTAAAGAAACAAAAAAAAAAATCGAGACAATCGTATATTTTTTATTCCACATTTTGTAAGGAAAAAGCACCTTAATTTAAAACAAAAGTAAGACCCCCTGTACTGAACTAAAAATATAAGATAAAAATCAAATTCATTATAAAAAAATTAATAACTACTCAACAAATTCCGATGATTAGTTTATTCTTTTTTATTTTATGATATCTTCTCTAAAATATCTTGTTATCCGCTATATACCAATAAGATTAACGATAAGATCGGTTAGTTGAACCTAAAAGAATTATTGAAGTTTTCATTTTGAAGGTCATGATCGTAAACTCACTATACCTTTTTCTGTCAATTATATTATATTAATTTAAAAGATATAATCTATTATGAGGTACATGAAATCCCACTATAAGGAAGACTGAGACCCATAAAAGGTAGATGACCTCATAAAAGAGATAAGAGCAAAGTCCTAAAAGGCAAATTTCTAAAAGAAAGAGAACGTAGCCTAGAAGATCCTAAACTACTAAACATTTGAAAATCTTCTAAATCCCTGATTTTCAGTGAACTACTGAAACAGGCGATCCTAGTAGAAAACTTGTCCCACAGAAGGTGTAATCCTAAAACTAATACAAATATAATGACGACATGATTATTAAAACCTAAGACTAAACCAAAAACTAAATCGCTAACATTTGTACAACAAAAGCTAATGGACTGAAACAAAAGGGGAAAAGCCCAATCTGCTAAATTAGAACCCAAAGGCCCAATCAAGCCCAAAAGGAGCCAACCCTGGAATGAGCCAGGGAGCAACGCCGCCATCAGACTCACACCATAAAGCCAACGATGGATGTCGTCACCACCAGCTTTCCTAGTCCAACCAAAAGCATCCACTCCTGTTTGAAATCTGCAAGAGAAATCACCAATCCACAACCCAAGCATCAGAGTTACAAAACCAAATCCACCAGCCACCATCAACAACCAAGTATACCCATCCACAAACCAAATCGCCGAGAAACATTATTGTCGCTATTGGTGAACCAGCACCACCAACAAGAACGACATAATGATTCATGGAAGCACACAGACCTGGAGACCATCCACCGTAAGACCGTCCCCTCCGATATAGCCATTGCCAGGTATGAAGAATGGTCGACGATAGTGAAAGGGGCTTTGATCTACACATCACCGAGACATGCAAACCAGAGAAACCAAGGTGAATAACAGAGATGCGTGGAAGAGGTGAGAAACCGGGATTCACAACATCAAAATATGCAGATTCAAGACTAGGAGCAGAGGTATGCCAATAAAGAAGAAGAAAATGGCTCAGTGCCAGCGAAAAGCTGGACGCCGGCCCGGAGGAAAAGATTGAGCGACTGTGCAGCAAAGAGAGAGTAGTGAAAGAAACTTTTAGAGAGAGGTTTTTTGTAAATCTAACACCTAATAAACTCACTATACATATCCTCCAGAATTAACGACATAACTGTGATCTAAAAAAATTGATAAAGGTTTGATCTATTTAACTCCAATATAGCTTTTTAAAACAATCAGCCAATTTACAAATCTAAAAAACTTCTAAACTCTATAAACCCAATTAGTGTGGGCTAATATAAAGAAAATCAGGCCCGGTCCCAAACCCAACAACTTAAAAAACCCTAAAATCCATATGAAAAACTCTAGAGGAAACCGCCACCGATTAGCTGCGGCTGCGCCGGAGCTGCCCCTCTGATGCCCCGACGACAGACCGAAACAGCGCAGAAGACGCCGCTCACACGAGGTTTCGATTTCAGCTACGAGGAGGATGATAGTCTGATGATGCCACGGCGAGCTTCCAGATCGGAGAATAGGTTTCCGGCAGAAGACGCCGCTCACACGAGGTTTGATTTCAGCTACGATGAGGATGATAGTCTGATGATGCCACGGCGAGCTTCCAGATCGGAGAATAGGTTTCCGGAAGAAGACTAGGGGCGGCTTTCTTCACCTTCGGACTTGATTTAATACCAATGAAATGCGGATCTGGCCCCCACATCTCTGCGAGTCACCGACATCTCTCTCTCTCTCCTCCGACGAAAGGAGCTAATCTTCTATCTTTAGGGTATTCATCTAAGAGCTCGCCATCCCCCATGCAACGCCGCCACAACAAATCTGGCTGGATCTGCTGTCGGTGTCACTTCTACCACCATCGATGTCCGCCTCAGTGAACCAAGAAGGAGGACAAAAAAGCAGATCGGAGAAGTAAAAGGAAGATAGTTGCAGAGAAGGGGAGACTCACCGGTTCTAGAGTTTGGTGGGGATCCCCGGGGGCCACGGTGCATGAGGAGCCTGTCGGAGTCACCGATGAAAGATTCCCTTCCTCTCTTCGTCGTCGGAGAAGCTTCTGAAAAAATCTCCAGAGGGGTCGCCGAATACAGTGAGAATAAGAGAGAGAGAGAGAGAGAGAGAGAGAGAGAGAGAGAGAGAGAGAGAGAGAGAGCACAAAATAGTTTTTGTTTTGTGATCCAAAAATTTTGCAAGTTTAAAAATAAAAGATAGCATAAATAACATATTTAAATTGTATTTCTGGGAAAAATAATCTTTGCAAATATTGTTGTATTTTTGGTACGTAGAAAGTTTATAAAAAAAACAATATAAATTTGCTTGAAATCTAGCAACCGCCAAGCTCGTAAGCAGGTACGTAAAAGGTGCCATGCTAGGCAACTATATATGAGTATTTCTTGCTGGTCTGCGACTGCTGAATAAATCATACTTGTAGTTTAATTTCATATATATTAAGTAGGTAACAAAGACGCATATAGGTAATATCCAATACACGAGAGATGTAAAGAAGACAGATTAAAGACAGCAAGACTGACATGTGAAACTTCGGTTGATGTTTTGTTATGTAGTGGCTTTGTTCTCTAGTGTCATAAGGAAATGAACATGTGTGTCTGGACCATCTTCAAGATTTGTGTTGGACCATCTTTATTTACTTTTAGGGGAATTATTAAAACTACCCCACAATATTTGAATATGGGAAAAAATAACCTAAACCAAATTTAGTATCAAAAATTAACTTTTTGTCTTCGTAAAAGGATATGAGATATAAATTCAGTACACAATTCCATTGTCTTTAAAGTCTCTTTGCTACATTTCTTAATTCAGCTCAAACTCACGAAATCAATTATCTTTCCCACTTTTTCAACCTCTCAAAACTCCATTCACCATGTTCTCNTCTCCCTTTTTCCCTCAACCATTTCGGTTTTTTTTTCAATTTAAAAAAAAAAAAAAAAACGTGAATGCTTCGTTCTGTTTGGATTCATCATCTTAGATGATTACCTTAACTTGAAGAAATATGTCAACATATAGTAGGTTAATTGGTAAAGTTTTGATTTTTCACGTACCTCCGCGAACTTCTAATAGACTCTAGTACACATTGCTGACTACGTAGAAGAGTCTGTGAGATTCCTTAAAATTTTGATCAAGGATATGGAAACTTATCTACATACTAAAAAAAGTGGGTGAAGTCCTTGTATACGTCCTTAGTATATGGATAAGTCGATCGGTGGGAACCTTGCAGACTTCTATGCCTAGTCAACAAAGTCTATGGGATGTTCATAAACTTATTTAGTCTACATAAGAATATGTGAGGACCTCACAGACTTCTTTGCCTAGTCAGTGAAGTACTGAAAGTTTATGAAATTATCTTATTGGGTTCCTGTTGTATTCATCTCATTATATACAGAAATTGGTTACAAAGTTTACATGGATTTGCTTAACTAACTGCACATTTTGAAATGTAAAGATAATTGATATTATCTAATACCCTCCTTTAGTGTGGACCGTGGACTCTAGACGTTCAAGTTGGATCTAAAGTCATTAAAGAGTGATGTCGAAAGTCCTTTAGTGAAGACATCTGCAAATTGGCGGGAAGAAGTTATGTTGAAAACTTTAACTTGACCCAAAGTGACTTTTTCCCCCAAAAAATTAACATATAATTCAACATGTTTGTTCGTTGATGCTTCACAGGATTGTAGGAGAGGTAGACGGAGCTGACATTGTTGCAGAAGAAAATTGAAGACTTGGTGGTTGGACATTGTAGCTCGAGCAACAAATTTCTAATCCAACATAATTCAGCTACTAAATTGGCCACACCTTTGTACTCTGCTTCTGAGCTCGACCGAGATATTGTTGGTTGGCGTTTTGATGACCAAGATTCAAGTGTCAGACCTAAGAAGATGCGGTACCCGAAAGTTGAGCGGTGAGTGTCAGGACAGCCAGACCAATATGCATCTGTGTAAGCTGTCATATGATCGTACTGGCCTCAATGAAGTTGTAATCCATGCCTTAAAGTTCCTTGGAGATATCACATAATGCGCTTAAGAGCATTGAGGTGTGGCTGCCTTGCTAGATGCATAAAGAGACATACTTAATTCACCTCATAAGCGATGTCGGGGCTGGTCAATGTCAGATATAGTAAAACGCCAGAAAGAGATCTATAGGCAGTGGGATTTTCTAATAAATCACCATCACCAAGAGAAAGCTTCGTGTTTAAATCAACTGGTATTTCACAAGGCTTGGAATTAGAAATTCTTGCACGTTGTATGATATCTTGTGCATATGTTTGTTGACTTTGAAAGAGACAGTACGTATCGTTGCAGGCTTGATAACCAGGGAACACGTTTCATCGAAGTCAACACTGAATTCTTGAGATTTTTCATTGGCCACCAACCGAGATATGTGATGAGTGAGCTTTCCATCTGCATTTTTTAAGATTAAATAACCACATAGAATCCACAATGTTAGTATTGACATGACGAGGTACAAGGTCCCAAATCTTGGTCTTAACCATTGCATCAATCTCACTAGTTATTGCGGCATGCCAATTAGGATCTTTAAGAGCCTTTAATTATCCTACAGGCAAGTCAAAAGTAGTAGAAAGTAAAGAGAGAATTGTTTTCTATTTATTGATACCATGTCTGCTCCTTGTTACCATAGGGTGTCGAGATGGTGCTAAAGGCAATGAAGGTACAGGAGGATTAGGAGCAGGTGGTGGTGTTTGTGTAGCTGGGAGACGAGGAGTGTAAGAATGGGTGAGGATATTATGAAACTAAGCAGAGGGCTCATCCATGATATCAAAGAAAGTGTATGGCTCTTTTTGTTGAAATTTTTGAGCTGCTGGAAATTTGTACTCATCGAACAAAACATGTCTGGAAATAATGATTTTATTTTTCTTAAGATCTTGACACCGATAGACGCGGTGGTTGGATGGATATCCTAAGAAAAGACAAGAGAAAGTTTAGAATGGGACCTGGTTTTGAAGGGAGAACATTGAGCAGATGAACCACGATGTGTAGAGCTTCCGCCCAATACTCAGGAGTAAGCTGAGCCTGAAACAAAAGAGTTCGGATACCATTATTTATTGTACTTGTCATTCTTTCTGCTTTATCTTTTTGTTGAGAGGTATTCGGAAAAGAAAAAACGAAATTTACATGTCATTATAATCAAACTAGTGTTGAAATTGTGAATTGTTGTACTCACTACAATTGTCACATTGAAATGACTTGATTTTGCAATCAAATTGATTTTGAACATACTGCACAAAGTGAAGAAACTTGTTAAAATTTTCACTTTTTCGTTTCATTGGATAAGCCCAAAGAAAAATGGAATAATGATCATGGAATAGAACATAGTATCGAAGGCCACGAATACTCGGAAGTGGTGATGTCCAAAAATCGGAATGGATTAACTCAAAAGGTTTTGAAACTTTTTGCAAAAGGAAGATTTAAGTGTTTACCCAAATTACAAGCCAAGCAAGAGTCAAGAGAATCATCTTATTACAACGAATTAAATTTATTGAAAGAACCGAATAAAGAGTAGAGTTATTAACATGGCCGAGATGATGGTGCCATAGAGTCGCAGAAGCTAAAAAAGCAAAAGTTGGAGATGATGAATGGCTTGGCGGAAGAGCTGTAATTTGGTAGAGTTCGCCAGAGTTATTACTGCGGAACAGAACTTCCTGAGTGTGAAGGTCCATCACAGAAAAACCAAATTGGTAAATTCAACTTCACACCAATTGTCGATTACAAAGTTATGAAGATAAATGAGGTTTTTGAAAATTTTAGTAGTTAGAATGTTATTCAAGGAAAGAGGGCAAGTAGAAGTCGGGAGGATAGGTGAAGCAGAGGAAGAAACAGGAATGGAAAAGCCATTACCAACAATAAATGAGTGAGAGATGTTATGTTCAAGATTAGAAGGAACCAAACCTATGTTTGAGGAGGCGAGATGGGTTGTAGCTCCTGTGTCCATATACCAGTTCGAAGCACCACGATCGGCTAATGATATTGTATTGAAAGCATGTGCAAAATCGGTTGTTGGTTGGTACATGTTCTCGACATAAGGTGTCGGAGAGGAGTAAGCATGATGCATGGCAGTAGGGCGAGGTCCTAGAAGGCCTCTAGAATGATCATGTTGCATATGTTGCATCCACGACAAGATTTTTTGGGGTTCCATTGAGTGTAGACAGCTGGCCATAATGGTGGTGTCGAAGGTTGTTTGTTGGAGCGTTGATTAAATCGACCACATGATCAATTTCAAGAGCGACCTCTGCCTTGTTGGGAATGATGAGTCTGAGCACAAGGCATCGGCTGTTGAGTTTCAGTGACTGCAAGTTTCGTGGCTGATGAAGAGTGCTCTGTGTGAGTGAAGGAAGGCTTTGTTGAGCGACGAAGCAGAGACTCCTCCATCTCAAGCATCTATTTGGCTGCATCAAACATTGGCAGAGGATCTTTGTGCTTAATGACGTTAATGATATTATCAAAACGTTCACTTAGCCCATTCAAAAGATACATTACGAGCGTTAAATCTGTAATAGGAGAATCAAGATTAGCTAGGAGATCTTAAATTAATTTGAGTTTTTGGCAATACTCAAGAACCGAAAGATCTCCAATCATTATGGTTCGTAGCTCATTATCAACCTGGATGGTGCGGTCTTCTTTATTTTTCTGGAACTGGTTTTCAAGCAGCGAACCTATACGTCTCTAGTCGTGGTACCAGTTTGAAATGTGCTTTGGAAAAGCTTTGGAACGAGCGTGACGTACTGCCATAACTTGACCAAGCCGTCGCATTTCTGCCAGTTGATATCATTAGCACTTGTTGGAAGGGAAGTGCCATCGAGGTGTTCGAAGACATCGAAGGTAAGACTAGGGATGGGCATATAATCAGGATCCAAAATTCAAATCCATATATGAACCGCTCTTAAATCGGGTATAGGATAAAACCCGATCAGATCTTTATCTCAAAATTTTTGGATTTCGGAATAAATCAGAACCCAATCAAAATAATTACAGTATATCCGAATAAACAAATTTTTAAAAATATTTTAACCTTGAGTCCCTAAACATCATGTGCCGTCTCTTTATACTTTCCTTTTCCCATTTTTTTTCTTTCGACGATTACGCTTCTCTTCAACCTTAATGACTTAAACTTTTAATTGAAAAACTGGAATCATTTAGTAAGGCAAATCAAGCTCGAGGTCAACATAATTCGACTTCATCTTCATCTTCTTCAAAGAAACAATCTTGATTTTTTGTCTCTACTCAGTCTTGGGTATCATGATTTTATAGTCAATTCAATCTTCTTGTTTCTTACCCTTGCTTTACATTGTTGATTATGTTCTGATTTTTTGTGTTTGGTTATGTGAAATTGTGAATCGGTTTTGTCAAAGTATGATTTAATCGATTTTTATCAAAGTCTGACTTCAGCCTCATCGGTTTTGATTATGTGAAGTCAAATTCTAAAATCTGAATAAAAGTTTGATTTTGTGTTATAGTTAGATTATTGTTTGTTAAGAGTGGAAATAGAACTCGATTTTTTCATACAGAGATTGAGACTTATAATTTTAATTAAACTTGTTTTGTTATGTTGTTAAATATTAAGTAGAAATCGATTTTATCGGGATTGTGATTTTAATTAAACTTGTTTTGTTTTGTTGTTAATTGTTATGTTCTCTAACTTGTATCGATTTATCTGACTCATTTCATTTGTATTGTTATGTTACTTTTTGCATATGGATTCATCTCTATATGTTGAAGATGATGTGGAAAAAAGTGATGATGATATAGAAAAAGAAGCAGGAAGTGGAATCAAAAGGAAAAACGTAGTTGGGGATAGTTCAATTCCAAAGAAGGGTAAACAGAAGAAGAGTTCGACTAGCACAAGGTCTTGGGTATGGGAACATTTCACACGCCTACCGGATAACAAGAACAATTGCAAATGTTTGTATTGTCAAAGGGAGATGGGTTGTGCTACATACAATGGGACCACCTGTTTGAGGAAGCATTTAGGAATCTGCAAAGAATACCAAGCATGGAATCAATCTCAAAAGCAGGCACATAATATGTTGCAACATGATGGAGATGGGGGTAATCTTATACTGTCAAGGGTTTCAGAAAGTGTGTTTAGAGAAGCTGCTAATGAGATTATTGTGCTTGGTGAACTGTCTTTTTCTTTCATCGAAAGTCTGGCTTTCAAACATTTTTGCTCTAAGGTGAAATTGTATAAGCCACATTCAAGGAGAACATGTACTAGGGATGTAACAAAGATCCATGCAAAGAGAAGGGCTGCCATGATGAAGGTTATCAACTTCAATAACCAGAGAGTTTCTCTTACAACTGACATATGGGTTGCTCCCACAAGTGGAGCTAGTTATATGGTAATCACTGCACACTTCATTGATGCAAGATGGCGTTTAAGGAAGCTTTTTATTAGTTCCAAACACATATGTGATCACAAAGGTAAAACTATATCTGATGTCCTTCTTCAATGTTTTTCTGAATGGGGTATTAAGAAGATATTCACAATTATAGTTGGTAATGCTACTGCAAACAAAACTGCTTTGAAGAAATTCCAGAGTGAATTTAGTATGCAAGGAAGTGATTCATTGGTTTTAGGTGGTGAATTAATGCATTTGTGTTGTTGTGCTCATATAATTAATTTGGTTGTGAGAGATGGATTACAGGCAATTGATGATAGTGTGGTTGCTATTAGGAATGGTGTGAATTATGTAAGATCTTCATCAAGCAGGTTGGATTCTTTTAATCAAAAAGTGGTATCAGGAAAACTGTCAAAAGGGAGTCTGCTTTTGGATTGTAAAACAAGGTGGAACTCTACTTACCTTATGCTAACAAGAGCAATGAAGATCATAGTGGTATTTGACAAGATGGAAGTTGAGGATAAACTCTACAATAATTACTTTTCATAAAAAGTGGATGATAAAAAGAGGATTGGGCCACCTAATTCAAACGATTGGGATGAATGTGAGAAGTTAGTCAAGTTTCTGGTTATTTTATAATTCAACTCTAGTGTTTTCTGCTTCTACTAGTGTCAACTCGTATAAGTGTTATGATGAGATGGTGACAATTCAGAAAAATCTGAATACTTTGTGCAATAATGTTGATGGAAAATTGAAAGATAAGGCTGTGAAAATGAGGGACAAGTTTGATAAGTATTGGGGTGGGTTACAGCAAATAAATAGGCTTTTCATTATAGCAAGTATTTTTGATCCTAGGAACAAAATGAAATTTGCTTCTCTCTCTTTTGATAAGTTATATGGGAAAGATAGTGCTGAATCCAAAGAATTCTCTGACTCGGTGCAAAAAATATTGACCAAACTCTTTGATGAGTATAACACAAACGATAACCGATATGGTCCATTTGGAAATCAATTTGGTGGTGGTACATCCTCTCAGTCTCAATCACGGTCACAAAAGGAGCATGTGTCAAGTGATTTGTTTGATAATATAGATTTAGACAATGATCTTGAATATGAAAGAATGGATTTTGTGTACAAAAATTTGGTAGATGAGATAGGGTTGGAAGATGCAAGTTCTGAGTTGGACTTATATTTGAAGGAGAAAGTTGAAAATCCAAGCCTAGTCCTCTTGGAATACCATTTGATGTTTTAGGGTGATGGAAGATGAATGTTCTAAGTATCCTATTTTGGTTGCAATAGCCAAAGATGTGCTTGCAATGCAAGTTTCTTCTGTGGCTTCTGAATCAGCCTTTAGCTCTAGTAATAGGATTTTAGACCCATGTAGGAGTTGGTTAACACATTACATGATTGAAGTCCTCATGTGCACCGAATAATGGCTTAAATGCGAAATTCACATTAATGAAAAGGGGATGGTTACCAATCAACAAATGCTAGAAGACATTGAATTGCAAGATGAACTCCAAAGAGGTATTTCATAATTTTATCTCATGTAGCAAATTATACTAACTAGTAACTAATGTTTTGATTTTAAATTGTTTTTAGAGTTTAAAGCTGCCTTTGCAACATATGAGGAAGTTTGAGGATGAGACTACATCACTGCATGTTTGGTGAGTTTGTACTTCTATTTGAGTTTCTATATCAGAATTGATAGTTGATACTTGATAGCTTGATAATTGATATTCGAAAAACTTTGAGTCTTTGAATGTGTTCATTTGTAGCCTTTGAGTATATGATGACTTATTCTAAATTTCTAATTTTATTTGCAGGTTTTGAATAGAAGTTTGAGATTGATGCAGTGAGGCTTTATGCGAGCTTGAAGTTGGAGAGTTGGAGTGTTGTTCTTTTGAATTTGGAATTTTGGATGAACCTTTGTTCATTCTTGTCTTGAATTTAGATTCCAGAAGAATAATCTTGGTTATTTGAATGTTTTTCATGGTTTTTAGGTTATTTGAATGATACTTTTGTCTGGTTTATGTTAATTTTCTCTGGTTTTGACATTTGTACAGGTACTTTCTGTTTTTTTTACAGGTTTTTGTAGGTAGAAATCGGATTTTTTGGGTTTTTCTTGATTTTTTCGGGTTTTCCGGGTTTATTTTGGCCTAAAACCAGAATTATACCATAACCGATTATAACCCAAAAAATTTCGGGTACAACTCGGGTTTTCTAAAAAAAAGCGAAATCGATCTGAACTCGAAAATATCTGAACCAATTCGATCCAATTTTTGTACGGATCCTAAACGGTTCCTATTTACCCCAACCCGAATAACCCGAGATCCGAATAATCCGACCCGAACCCGATCCAAAATCTGAATGCCCAGCCCTAGGTAAGATAGTGAGTGAGGAAGAGTTCTCGCCAAGCGTCATAGTTGTGATCTTCAAGGCCGAGGATCACCGAGATGTGTGATTTGATGTTTATAACACCAAAACACCAATCAAGATTTTCAGTAGCCATGAAGAAAACACAGAGGGATAGAGAGAAGAAGATAGAGAGAAGAAGATAGAGAGAAGAAGAAGCAGGAGCGATGATAATTAGAGCTGAAGCTCTGATACCATGAAAGTTTATGAAATTCCCTTATCGGGTTCCTGTTGTATTTTTCTAATTATGTATAAAACTTGGTTACAGAGTTTATAGGAATTTGCTTAATTAACTGTAACAACATTTTGAAATGTAAAGATAACTGATATTATCTGATAAGTATTCAGAATGTGCAAATACTTCTTTAGGACCTCGCATAATTCTTTGAATTTATAACATCAAAGCTTATCCTATATATTTGAGAATTTATATCACTATTATTAACTTCATACATGATAACATTTGGACATGTGAGATATATAACTTCAAACATGATCATCTTTATAGAATTTAAAGTTTACGGTTTAGAGGTTCTATCACTATTATTTACTTCAAATAAGATACCATGGGAAAGCATACCATAACGTAGAATAATATAAGTAGCAACAAATATGACATTACTTCAAAGTTTAGAGAATATAGAAGTGTCATTATAATATTTGTCTTTTTCTCACATTAGAAGTGTTTCATGAGTAAGAGATAATTGAATTTTATTAGAATGTGAATACAAATGTTATCATTTGTTTTCAATTGAGATTAATGTAGACATGTTTTTTCCGATGTACGTAGTGTTAGATGTATGGATTGTTCTATAATTACATGTCTTAAGCTAATCTGTACTACATATAAATTATAATATATATAAAAAATATACAAATTACATGTTTTACATACAAAATTGAACAATGAATTACATTTTTATATATATAAACTATAAGAACATTCACCATCCAATCAATAATACAAGTTCAAACGCTCTGTGAAACTCAGCTAGAAGATTCAAACCCATAATTGAAAAAGGTCTGTTTATATTTATGAGAAGTTTGATAGGGCAAAACTAGAAATCTTATCTACATATCAAAATCTCCATGGTTGAGATTGACGTGCTAGAATAGATCTGCGAAAATCAAAGAAAAAATCAAATACAAACCCATAAGCGATCAAAACCATATACCCACCAAATTTATAATTAAGTCTGCCACAAAATAAAAGAAATCGATAAAGCAAAACATAAGTCTCCTTGGATAAAAGAAGTTTGCCAATTCAAACTAGAAGTCTGGCAAAGCAAAACAAAACAAAGATTGCCAACACAAATTTGAAGTCTACCGAAACAAAACCAAAAATTTCGTTAGTAAATTTAGGGTTATTTCAATTATTTGATTATTATAGTTATCTCTCAATACATAGACATTTAAAAAATAAACTAATAATACATGAAAAATATTTATTCTGATAATAATTTGTAAAATTAAATATTCTGTTCTAATCATATTATATATATTATAAAAAATTGGTAGTTTGTTTGGCTCCCCTACCAAATTTAAGGAACTTTTTTGAGAAGTAATTACACTATAGAGATTTTATGTTATTGATGCATTGTGGTGGAGGGATGCACATGTAAAATAATCATCCTGCGCTACAAGAGAAGAGAACTTCTGCTATATTTTTTGTAGATGTGTGCGGGCCTGCTACTTTATTTTTTATACTTTTCAAGAAAAAATAAGTTATGTTTTTATCCTCAATCTTCAAACTAATTATTTGATAGTATATATTTTATAAAAATTATAAAATGCCAAATTTTATAATTTATTGTACTTTATAAATAGACATTTGTTTCGTTTTATTTGAACACATAAAAAAATTATTATGTTTGTGTACATGATGTTTGTGTACAAAATGTTAGTTATTTGGTGTACGTAATGATCATACGGTATGTGTATAACATCGTGTACACGAGATCATGATGCTATACACAAATTGTATGATCAACATCGTCCAATCGATTAGCTCTGTGTACATAGACTGCATGATCTTTTCTTAACACAATATACATCACATCTATATGAGTGTACAAGTGTTCACAGTCATTAAATCTCAAATTCTTTAGACCCTACCTCGGTTTCCATCTACGCCATCTTCTTTGTCACCTTATTTTTCTCCATCTTCTTCATCACCTCTATCTACGCCATAAAGTGGTGATAAGTCATCGGTTCATAAAGCGGATTGGATCTTTGACGGATCGTGTACACCATTTGAAACATGTTTCCATCGACAACATCTTTATGTACACCATATAATTAGCATCGTGTACATAAGTGTCGTGTACACATACTACATGATCTTTTCATGTTTTTATTATTACATATTAATAACAATTAGCAATTTGATAATTGATTTGCATAATTTTTGGTGTTGAAATTGTTATTATTTGTATTCATATTACTAAAACAATGTTACAGACTTAAAAAAAATGATTTTATTGAAGGATAATAGAAAAATAAAGAGAATTTTTTGTGTGTCTAATTTAAACGAAAAAAGTTTCTATTCATAAAATATGAAAACTCATGAATTTTGGTATAATTTTGAATTTAAAATAATTGGATTTAAAGATTGAAGATAAACAAAAATTTATGTAAAAGTATGTTTAATTATTTAGAATGTGACACATAGAAAAAGAGAAAACTAAGGGTGTNAAAAAAAAAAAAAAAAAAAAAAAAAAAAAAATCTTTCATACACAAAGTGCATTTTGAACAGAAAAGTCTTTGGAGTGTAATTACTTTGGATAAAAAAATCATCTTAATCTTATTAGTTTTACTTTTTCTATAATTTTAGTATATTTTTTTGATGAAATGTTAAAATTATATATCAAAAAAAGAGAGGTTATTTACAAGAAATAAAAGAAAGAGAAATGAAAGCTTAGTAAGCCGAGATAAGAAGAGGTGTATGCTGTGTGGTGGTATAAGACTGCCTCGTTAAAACCTGGCTCTAGAAAACCCAATGGGACAAAACTAGAGTCAGGAAAAAGAGTACAGACCTTATACCCAGCAAGAACCTCGGATAAACATATGGACATCTGAGAAACTAGATAAAAAGACGCCAAGACCCAAATCATGGGTGAGGATGTCGGGAAAGGTGGAGACTGGACCAGCGAGTGCCCTGCGATGAGAGCTTGGAGGCAGGGCCGTAGTTGAGTCTAGCTATGCGGTCACTGATGACCCGATGAATGGCAGTACGAAGAAGAGTGCAAGACCGAGAAGGACGACCACGAATGCGGTCATTACGCTCTCGCCAGAGGTGGTAGACCGTTGCCTGGAAGGCGAGTCGAAGGATAGCGCGATCAACAGGGCTGAGTGTGTGATGCCGTAGAGAGGTGAGAGTGATGCTCCAATCCGGATTAGTGTGATGAGCTAGAAGAGGAATGACAATGGGCTCCCAGACTGTGTAGGAGTATGGGCAAGCAAAGAAAAGGTGATCTCTCGTTTCCTCTGGCTCGCCACAGAGGATACAGGGTTGGTGGGCTCCCCACATTCACATACGAGAACCTGTAGATAACCTGTCAATCACAGCAAGCCAAGTGATAAAAGCATAGCGAGGAACAGACTGAGGAAACCATATCGTTGAAAACCAGGGTGTTTGTGGATAGTGTGACCGTATTTGCTCCCATGTGGCAGAAGCACTGAATTGGTCCTTATATTCTCCATTCGTTGTACGCCAGAGCGGATAGTCTAGACCGGCTGAAGGATGAGGACATGGAAGGGAAAGGATACTGCTGCGAAGATCCCGGAATTGAGGAACACGGGACGTGCGAATACGCCACTGAGACGAGGTGATTGCATCGGCCACTAAAGCGAGTCTCGGGATACCCAACTCGCGAATACCTGCATCACCTGCAAGGGAAAATAAAGAACCCAGAGGAGACCAGGAATCGAACCAGAAAGATGCAGTCAAACCATCGGAGACTGCCATGCGAATGAACTGCAAGGCTAACGGCCGAAGCTTTAGGAGCTTATGCCACATCCAAGAACCTCGTGTCGTGATTGGAGCGTCCCAGAAGGTTGTGTTACGGAGCAGGTACTGTCGGGTCCAAGCTCGCCAAAGTGAAGATGTGTTAGCAAAGAGGCGCCAGATTAAGGATAAGGCATTGACTGTCGAGGTGTCCTCGAGTCGCCGTATACCTAACCCTCCTTCGGATTTTGTCTTGCAAACATCATCCCAACATAATTTGGACATTGAAGAATTAGTAGCCGTACCTGACCACAGAAAATTACTGCACAAGCTGTTAATTTGTTGTAAGCATGATTTTGGCAGACGGAAAGCCGATTGCCAAAAGTTGACAGTGCTGGTGATGACGGAAGTTATTAGCTGAAGACGACCCGCAAAAGATAGCAATTTGGCGGACCAGGAGGTGATGCGAGAGCGAACTCGGTCTATTAGAGGGGCATAATCCGTCGCACTCAAGTTTTTAGTGGTTAAGGGAAGACCCAAGTAACGAACAGGGAGGGTGCCGAGCGAGAGACCGAGTGAGTCGATGAGAAGCTGAATGTGTGGGGTTGGGGATCCCGGAAAGTAGATGGAGGATTTAGACAGGTTAACCTGTAATCCCGAAGCTGCTCCGAACCTGTCCATAACATCCAAAATGCCTTGTAACGAGGCACGCCGTCCATCGGAGAAGATTAAGATATCATCTGCAAAACTAAGATGTGTGAGATTGATGGATTGACAGTGAGGATGATAACCAAAGAGACCAGACGCAGCAGCAACATTAAGCATAGAGGACAAGACATTATTGACAAGAACATATAGATAAGGAGAAAGAGCACATCCCTGCCGAACACCGCGAGAGCTCGGGAAGTAACCCGCTGGTTCCCCATTAACATGTATAGAGAACGTGGCAGTGGAGATGCAGAGATAGATCCAATGTATAAATCTGTCCGGGAAGCCCATCACCTGTAAAACGGACACTAAGAAAGCCCAGTTAAGCGTATCAAAAGCTTTAGAAATATCAAGCTTGAGAGTGAAGCGCTTGGAGAGGCTGGTTTTATGGTAGTCTTTGACAATTTCGGTAGCAAGGAGGACATTTTCCATTAGCAGTCGATTTTTCACAAAAGCACTCTGATTCGGCTCGATTGCGTCGGGAAGATACACTTTCAGTCTATTAGCAAGTATCTTGGATATGACCTTGTAGAGAACATTACAACAAGATATAGGCCTATAGTCCTTCATCGTTTTGGGATCATCTCCTTTGGGTATGAGAGACACTAGCGTGGCATTGATACCTGAGGGAAGAAAACCAAACAAGAAAAAAGACTGAACAGCTATGATAAAATCGTTACCAATGATAGACCATGTAGCTTTGAAGAATTTCGTTGTGTATCCATCTGGTCCCGGAGCCTTGTTGGACGGCATATCAAAAAGTGTAGCACGAATTTCCTCACCCTGAACCGGTGCGAGAAGGGATATCACAGCAGATGGTGGACAGCGGTATGAGATCAAGCTTGTGAGCTCGGACTGTGATAGCGAAACATAGTCCACTGGAGCTTGGAGAAAAGTTTTAAAATGCTCAAACAGCCGCTGCTTTGATAGCGCATGTGTCCGTGGTGAGTGCACCCGAGGGAAGTAAGAGACGACGGATTGTGTTGCGGGAGGAACGTGACTTGGTGACACGGTGAAAGAATGCGGTATTTTGATCTCCATGACGCAGCCAGTTGATTCTCGACTTTTGTTGGTATAACCGTTCCTCGCAAGATGCTAGATGCCGCCATGTTTTGGTCGCGGTTTCTTCGGCTTGCATGGAAATTACCGAAGGGTGAGAGAGTACTTGTTGTCGGGTAAGAAGCATCTGGTCATAGGCGGCTTTCGTGCGAACACTAAGATCGCTGTATACAGTGGAGTTGAGCTGCCGCAAATGGAACTTGAGTGCTTTGAGCTTCATGTAGAATAAACACAAAGCTAACGAGAATGTTGTATAGGCGTTGTTTGAAACCAATGCGACCTGAGAACATTTTAAAAAGAGGGATCATTAATCCAAAAGTTGTTAAATTTAAATGGTTTACGGACTATAGAAGTGTGAGTAGAAAACTGAATGACACAACGAGCATGATCAGACACTCTGTTTGATTCGAATGCTGCAAAAGCAAGCGGGTATCATGAGGTCCACGTGTCATTGACGAGAGCTCTATCCAGCTTTTTAGCTATCGGGTTGGCGGATTGGTGGTTCCACCATGTGAAACGCGGACCTAGGTACTCAAGATCAGTCAAGTCACACTCATGAACGAAATCCTGAAAAAGATTCATGCCAAACAAGCGGGTACTAGACACGAAATGAGTGATCCGAAACAGCAAGAATTTCATTGAAATCGCCTAGAATAAGCCACGGGACCGCATTAGAGCCATATAGGAGCCGACTTTGATGAAGCGATTCCCATAAATGCGTTCGGTCCGCCTGAAAGTTAGAAGCATAGACACAAGAGATTAGTACTATATCACCCGAAAGAAGAGTGACTAAAACAGTAAATAATTGGGAAGTAACATGTATAGGTGTAACAACTACTCCATCTTTCCAACACACCCAAATCCGACCCAACCGATGAGTGGAATAGTTATGTAACACATTCCATCCCGGAAGGGCAGATTGGACAACGTGCAGAAAGTTAGATGATTGAACCCGAGTTTCTAGCAGACAACCAAACTGAGGAGCAGTTGATTGAATCCAATTACAAACGATAGTGTGTTTCCAAGGCTGGTTAAAGCCCCGGGTATTCCAAGAGAATAAAGACATGATCATTAGTGTCTCCGGAAGGAGACATTAGATTGTTTTTTCAAAGGACCCTGCTTAGCAAGTTTACGAGAGGCAAATGTCGGTATGGAAGCTTTGTGCTTTGGTCGCGGGTTGGGCTTAGCGCCGGGTATAGTATCAGATTCCGTGAATGTGTCTTGATCAGCATCGGATATTTGACCCTCCTCTTTCTCATCTATAGGATCTTCAACACCATCAGCTAGAGGGGAGAATCGAGAGGGGGAATAGCTCGGACTTGCGGTTGTTGGGCTGAGCGTCTTGGACGGAGACTTGGTGAATTAACGTCCATTACGAGTGACGGTAGACCAAGTCTCATGTGTTGATGTTGTCTTGATGCTCTGATTGGTGGCTAACAAGGGAAGAGCAACTGAAGCATTGGTAAAAGTGGGGGTGGTAACTTCATCATTTGAAATGGCTTCAAGCGCGGGATCTGTTAGAGAGAGAGTGTGAAGAGTGGATACGTGAGGGGCGTGTGACGTGGTCGGGTTGACTTGAGCATCAGGAGACAAAACAGAGGAAGTGTTAGTATCAGTTATAAGTGCAATGGTATCGTTATTAACATTTAAAATCTCATTTGGTAGAGCAATAGACGAAGGGTTTGGAATGTTGTTTTCGGTTAAGGGCTACGAGTGTGATGGTGCATCGGAGGGAGCAGGAGCATCTTGACTAGTCTTGGCCGAGGAGTTAACGCGAGATGTAGATGTGTGCTTTTCCTTGGTGGCAGTAGCAAGTTTACAATCTTTTGGTTGGTGACCCCGGGCGTGGCAAGTGGTACAACGAACCGGCAGCCAAGGGTATGATACAAGTACCGGTAGAGGGACACCATCGAGATGAATCTCCTCAGTGAGTTGCTTTTCAAAGTTTACAACTACCATAACCCGAGCTACATCTAACCGCATACAATGCTCGGTGGATGGGTGGAGTTTTTGTGCCTCTCCGACAATGTCACCCAGGAATTTTAAGCCAGCATGTGAGAACAGGTTGTCCGGAACGTGTTTAAAATCCACCCATAGTGGCATAGCTGTAAGGTCCGGCTCTTGGTTAAAACGAGAAGGACTCCATTCCTGCATAACAAGTAATACATCAGAAATATGCCAATACTTCCTACGAATGATACTATTACGAAGAGATGGGGATTCAATTTTAAATAAGACGGTATCCGCATTGATGAACTGAACATCAATCTTTGCCGCTTTGCCATCACGATTCCAAAGTCTGTTAACGGTGGCATGAACTTTTCCGATGTGAGGCGCTGGACCAATGAAGTAACCCACTAAGTAGTTATTCCAAAGAGGCTGGATATCAGTGACAAGGACAGATGGGACTGCCACCGTAGCTACGCCATCGACAATTGAAGCTTCGGCGTGAACACGAGCTAGGTTACGAAGATCAGAGCTGTTAACAACCGCGGACCAGGGGTTGGGTTGTGATGAGGAGTTTCCGCCTTACGGCGGAGGGGATGAGCCCATGGCTCACCGGCGGTGAGGCAAGCGCCGGAAGACGTGACCCGGAAGCAAGAAAAGGAAAGAAAACGCTGGAACCCTAATCGCAAGAATAGTCGCCTATGTTATTAAATAAATTTTGTTTTGAAATTTTTCTGATGTTCATAATTTTAGAGAAATTTTAATATGTTAAAATCCTTTTGATTTTTGTTTTAAAAATATGGCATACAGTTTATTCAAAAAATATTCAATTCAATTAACTGTATGCCATATTTTTAAAACAAAAATCAAAAGGATTTTAACATATTAAAATTTCTCTAAAATAATAGTAATTATATTCAAATACTTATTTAATTGTTAACAAAAAAAAATAGCTATTACAAAAGATAAAAATTACATATACCTTTAGTATGTGCAAAGCACATGTCTTACCACTAGTATAAGAGGAAATACGATGTCCCTTACGAACTGTACAAGTGTGTCAGCTTGTCCATTGAATCTCTTTAAACAATGGTTGATGAAAAATCTAGGATCGAGACGACTATAGTTCTGAACATCTTTCTAATTATAGAGAAAAATCAGGTCAGTCCGCTAGATTTGTGATCACTGCTACTAATCGGTGAGAAATAAGTCACATTCCCAATTTTATTTATATAAACACTTCATAGCCCAAAGCAGAAGACCTAGTAGTTCCTCTGCACAATCTTCGTAGTCTCAGAAGTTCTTGTTTTCCTGGTTGAGATTCGAAAACCCAGCCTAACTAGGAATTCCGCACCTCTTTTTCCAGGACACATCCACGATAAAGACTATCCTTGAATTGGTGTCATTTGCTAGTCAATTTAATATCATATCAGCATGGCAGTGCCTATCATTTTGAGTTGGTGGTTCTTGCACCAACCACCATTCAGCAGCCTCCTGCACCGTCACATTTAAAATATTTGGTGGCACCCAGACTTTATCATTAAATAATTTTTCATTTCTAACCTTCCAAATATACCATAAAATCTAACATAAATTTTCATTTACTACGTTTGAGTCTGAATCACACTACCGATCGTTCAACGTAGGCCATGGCATAGCACCGATTCCACCCGTACGATAATTAATAACACAATATTTCATAATTTCCCCATTAAGGTCTTGTACTTTTACGTGACGCTAGCGACAACGACAGTGATGAGCGACAACGACAGTGATGAGCGACAACGACAGTGATGAGCGACAACGATCATCAATACCTTATGTTGTTCGTTTTGCAGTCGCTGCAATAGGGACCAATGACACTTTCTATTGTTCCTTTCGTAGCGACAGGTTGTCGTTGTGTTGTTCGCTTGCTTGTCGCTACGACTAGTCATGGACATTTAGATTTCAGTTCAGTTTTGGTTTAGTTTAAACGGTTTCGATTTTATCGGATTGGGACATATAAAAATCGTTCAAGTATTTAGGCTAAATCGAATCAGTTCGATTTGAAAAGATTCGGGTTCAGTACGGTTTTGAGAAGTTTATTAAAACTCGTTCTGTATTGGAAAACCAAAAAAAAAAAAAAAATGAAATAACAGAAAATAAAAACTTAAAACTACATTTCGGTTGATCTTAGTTGTGTAAAAAACTGCACTACTTACACATAGACGAGAAACCATCTGCTCTTCTACTATCCATTTAGCACTGCAGTATGGACTCAGGTTCTAACCAGAATTCGCTCACCAGGTCATTCCTTCGCGAGCTAGAGCTCACTACTTGCCTGGCTTAGATCATCGTCCTCACATGCGATCTCCATACTAAAGCACCTAGCTACTCAAGCAACTGTCTACTTTCTATGATGAAGAAGGAATAGGTTCATCCATAACAACTGCAAGGAATCCCCGAATGTTGTTTTCAAAGATATTGACAGGTGTGTGAGAGACATCATACTCTCACGAGTCAAAACAATCCCTTACTTTTCAATGCTCTGCTTGTGGCTTCATCCGGACTAACTGTCTGCTAGTATCTTCACTTTGTTTTTTAAAGGCTGTTTTATTTTTTTGTAGCCTTTTGAAAACTCAATTACTCTTCGCAGTATATAATTCACATTTTATCCCAAAAAAATAAATGATAAAGCTTAAATTAGGATTAGTATATGCATTTCGGTTTAATTCGGTTATCCGAAAGAAATCCAGTTCGGTTTGTTTATTACAAAAACCAAAAATCTGAAAAATTAAAATCCATTCGGCTTATGACCTCTAACCAAAACCGATCCATAACTCTTTTTCGGTTCGGTTTCTCGCAAAAACGTGAAAACGTGTTTTAATATTAATTTATTACACTATATATTAATTTATTTTTTCTTGTATAATTGTTTATATTTTCTTAACTTAATTTAATATAATTTAATTTGAATATTTTTATATTTTATTTTAATATTTTAAATTATTTTAATTTATATACGTTTTTACTTTCTTTAATTTTTAGAATTTAATTTATTTTACTAATTTAGTTTAATATTTCAAGACTTATTTTAAATATTTTTAAATGATTTTAATATTTTAAATTTATTTATAATTTTGGAATTTATTTTAGTTTATTATGATTTTTTATTTAATTTAATAATTTAATTTATTTTTTAAATAGGTGTCGTTGCGACCCGTCGTTGTTCGTTTGGCTGTCGTATTGACGAGAGCAATCGGTCCCTGAGAAAATCAGTAACCGAAAATCGTTGTCGCTATCGCTGGCCACAACAACAGACAAACAAATAACGACCTGTCACTAGTTTTAGTTGTTGCAAACGAACAAAAATTTATCGTCGGTCGCTGTCGTTAGTGAAATCAAAGGAACATGCCCTGAATTAGTTAAAGGCACTTTGACTTCCTGAAACATCTCAATTTGCATACATAAATTATATTTTATTTATTATGGAAATAATTACTTTTAAATATTTTATTAATAACTCTATGAACAAAGTTATAAGTTATTTCTTAGAGTGAAATTTAACTAATACTTTTCAATCATTTTTTGGCAAAATACTTTTCAAGCATTTAGATCAGTAAATGTTGAGTATATGTAATTTCTATCATTTATACATAACAATTTTTTTAACGGTTACACTTATAATTTATGGTTTAACCTTTCACTTACCCAACATTTTTAACCGTTAAAGTTAATAATTCTTTTCATTATAAACAATATAATTTTTTAGTCAGTTTTAACTATTTTATACAGTTACGGTTTGAGTTACCATCCGAAATACGACTAATTGCTTTGATCGATGTTGCCCAATCTATGAAGACATTACCGTATTTTGTTCTAAACGTCAAAGTTGCCTCTCCAATAAGTCATTGCTAACGCTTAACTATACACTTAAATCGAATTTGTATTCTAAACAAGTCAATCCGAATCGCCGATTGGAAGCCAGTCACTTGAATCACATTCCGAGTCTTTGTAGTTTCCACCTTGACTCTTGTTAAGCTGAACCCAGTCGCTTGAACAGCTCGCATTTGATGCTCGACTTTTCAGTGTATCAACATCTACATCACTAAATGAGATGACTTCCCCTTCATCTCTGTAACTCCTCGGTCTTTCATCAGATGATTCCTCACTTATCTCTATCTGATTAATTCTCACAGCCTCTATCCCCTCGATAGTTTCATCACCAACAGAGCTCTTGCTTGATCCTACCTTCTTCTTTTGCAGCTTTAGTAAAAGTTGATCTCTTGTTTCATATACCTGTGCCATTCAATATAGTTACCAAAGTTTCATAAATGACTAACATAAAATCTTAGGAAATTATATTAGGGCTGGGCATTTTAATCGAACCAAATAAACCGAATTTAGTTCGGTTTGGTTTGGCAACAATTTTATATTTTATACTACATTAACCAAACGAGACTGAATTTGTTAAATTCAACCGAATAAACTGAAATTAAGATTTTCTAACTGCTAAAACCGAACAAACCGAGTGCCAAGCCGAAATTATATTCGGTTCAATACGTCAAAAATATATATTTATAGATAACCAAACAAACCGAATGCCCACACCTATATTATATGGTTATAGCTCTTCCAGACACTAGACTTATTCTGACTACAATCAATTAAATGATTCATTTCTATGTTCAGACGTTTAAGAATAAATATATTGGATCACGATGCTGACATTTCAGCGTGGTACATGTCAAGTATAATAGTTTTACCTTGCAGGTTGCTAAGAGCTCGAAATCGTGTCCATTTAGTCTCGGCATCAGCAAAATAAAATAAATCAGCCAAAAGTTTTTATCACCTATATAACTGCCGACTTCATTCTTCACAGCTATAAGGGCAGGAACCAGATTTTCAATGGCTGATGCATGTGCCATTTGAGCCTCAGACAGTTCAAATTCTACAATATCCACATCAAAAGTTAGAAAAAGAACTTCAGCATAATTCACAACATTTTTTCCTTGCAGTTATTAGAATCAAAAGAGATTATTAGACAAAGTTCAACAAATGCGTACAGCTTCAGGGTTAGAACATGTTTTAACTCATATACCTACTGAAACGGAATATATGCAAGCAATGCAGCAAGCCAGCAACAAAATACAAAATGAAATTCCAGGTCTTCAGATTTAACACTCATTATGATTCCTAATATAGCAAAATAGATATAAACTCATATCCAGTAAGTGCTTCAGCAATATATTCAAGCTAACCAAGCCTATATATTGGGTTCTACATAGAGAGTAGAGACTTAAATGTATACTTTTGGAAATTAAAAAGAACAAAACAAAAGACAGTAATGGGAACATTGATATCCTATATATCCCGGCTTGAAGAAATATATGCAAAGAGGGGACTAGTGGACTGGTCAAGCCTAACATTACTCTCTAGAAAAATTGTGTTTCAATCAATGTTTGGCTACTGAAAATATATTATGTTTCAATCAATGCAGACCTTGGACTCAGATTTCTATAAATAAAAGCTTATAGCTTCAGGATTTAACTTGTTATGATTCCTATATCCATTCAAGATACTTGCAAGCAATGCAGAAACACAACACAAAAGCAATAGTATCCACATTAAGAACCATCCATATTTTTCAAAAACTTTTCATGCTTAGCCACTGAAAACAAATCAACTATGTCAACGTAGAACTTGGATAAACCAATGCCTACAACTTCAGGATTATGATTCCTATGTATACAAACTTGCAAACAAGTAGTGTCAGTACCCGTGTTGAGTGACAATGGAAAATCTGTCCAGCAACCTGGTCTGTTCGAGATTTTAATTGCGAAATCCACAACTTCATCAGAAATTCCAGGTACTTTATCCAATTCAGATTTTCTACTTTCTCTGCCTCCTATGTGGAGCTTACTAGGAAAGTGGAGTAGGTTTGATGCGAAATTGGAGATTCCAGTCTTCAGATTACCACCAATCTCAGCCAGATCGTTCCGGATTCCGTGAAGTGCAAGCTGAGTTGGTGAATCCGACGAAAGGCGTTCGTTTACGGGATCAGGCGGCTGGGAAGGTGGTGGTGCTAGGAAAGCAGCAACGCCGCGAAGCTGGCGACCAATGGTTAGACTTAGGGAAGATAAATCGTCTTTGACACTTGCTCCATTGCCGGAGACAGATGAAGGTTCGACATCATCGTCGCGAGATTTGAAGAGCCAAGACATTACGACGACTGAGGGGAAAGTTAAATTGAGTTTCTGCAAGGTTTTGTAATTTAATAAGAAATTATTTATAGATTCGGGTTGAGTTATATCCTCTATAGCGGAACGGTGCGTTTTTAATTTCTTCACATAACTTGGTTGTTTTCTAGCGGTCGATATAATAAAGTTAAGAGAATATTTATACTTTAACATGAAAGAGAAAGTTTGTTATATCTTTATGGGAGAATTAGTTAAAAAAGTTTATTTTTTATATATTTGTAGAAGTTATTTTTTTTTAATTAAATTATGGCTAATATGTCCTTGTCTTTATTCATATTTATTTATATTCTTACAATATCTTTTATAAAATATTCTCCCGTAACTATATTTAATTTTCTACAAAAAAAAATTCAACGTTTCTTTTCTTTTTGTATCTTTCCTTCTCCTTCCATATCTAAGTTTCTCTAAACATACATCTATAGGAATCTTTTATCAGAATCCACAAAGAAAAATATCAAGTAGTGATCAAAGTTAACATATAAGGTAAGTTCATATACTTGTAGAATCGTTTTGTTTATCTCGTTTCTTAATGTTTTGATATTTAAAGGTGACATTGTTTAATTTCTTATCATATAATCTACCTCTTACTTTTTACCTATCACATAAACTATATTGTGGATTGTTATTTTTTCTTATTGTAGTTATTTTGAGATGATCTCTTAGATTCTAGTGATTTTTATGGAAAAACGAAATCGTTGTTTGAGTTAATCGATTTGTGATTTTAGGAAAATGAAATATTCGGGAAAATCTATTCTAGAATATGACGTCTTCTGGAAATCCTATTCCATAATACGGCGTGTTCAGGAAAATATATTCCAGAATACGACGTGTTCTGGAAAATCTATTCTAAAATTCTATAATAAGACTTTTTCTGGAAAATCTATTCTAGAATATGAACTTTTCTAGAAGAAATATTCTAGAATATGGCATGTTCTAAAAGAGATTTTCTATTGTATCCACTTATTATGGAATATATTTTCTAGAATACAGAAATACGTAGTATAGAATATGAATTCTAGAATATGCACGTTTAAAATACAGAATTTTGGAATAAACTTTCTATATTACTTTGAAAGTATTCTGGAATATCTAGTATATATGTAGAGTGTGAAAGTATCTTTTAAAAACTAATCTTGATTGTTATTTGGCAGAAAAATATGATACACATATATGTGAAGTGTGGTATATGGAGATTGTTTGACAATAATTGTTGGAGATTCATCATGGATAAGGAGAAATGTGGTAGAATGATTGGTTTGGAATCTAATTCTACTTTGCAAGAGCTGAAGAAAATGGTTGTAGAAGACTTCAATATGGATTTGGGTACGACCGATTCGGAAATCAGTTGCTCCCTTTTTGGGTTAGTTGATCACTTAGAATCTCCATCAGTAATTGTCACAAATGATCGCCAAGTTAAACATTTGTTTTGGTTTTTCAAAAAATGAGAATGCGATGCGTTTGTGTGTGACAATTAAACGTAGTGGTGATGATCAAAAGAGCAGGATGCAATTTGATTTGAATAAGCCGCCAGAAGATTCAGTTGACGAAGAAGATGCTGACAATAAGCCTCAATCACCAAGAGAAGATGTAAGTAACTCTAGAATTGAATGATGATATCAAAAGATATCCTCATAAGGTTGAATTTTGTGGTGATAATCAGTTGATGTCCGAATTTGTTGGTTGTGAAAATCAAAAGATTAGAGTCAACAGTGGTCGAATGTGTAAAAAGGATCAACTTTTCAAAAACAAGGAAAACTTGATAAAGACAATGAAAATATGTTCTATGAAGTATAACTTTTATTATAGAATTGCAAAATCGTGTACTCGTTTTTGGTGTTTGTTGTGCAAAGATATGTTTTTCAATTGGAGAATTCGTACAGAGTGTCTAGCTCGATCATCATATTTTCGAATCAACATGTATGTTGCTGAACATCTAAGAAAAAGCAATTCTCTAGGACGGTTTCAGCCAAAACAATTGTCCATATTATTATGAAAAAGTATGAAAGATCTAAGGAAGGGCCCAAGCCAAATGACATCATTATTTAACTCAAAAGTATAACGTAATTCACTTACATTTCTAATCAAAATCAGAAACTTTAAAAATATTTATAAAAAAGCATGGAACAACCAATATGATCTAGAACGACCGTTCTGGCCTGGAATTGTCGTTCTTAAATGTCTCTTGAAGTTCCTTGAACATTTTGGAATGACCGTTCGAGGCCAGAACGGTCGTTCCAAAATGTTTCGTAGAGTGTCTGAAACATTTTGGAACGACCGTTCTGGTCTGGAATGGTCGTTCCAAAATGTCTCAGGAAGTTTCTGGCTCATTTTGGAATTACTGTTCCAGGCCAGAACGATCATTCCGTCTAAAATGAATTTTAAAAAAATAGTTTATAAAATTATTAAGGGTAAAAGAGACTTAAATTTTGATAAATGTTTAGTTTTACAAACTTGCGTAATAAAGGTTTAATTCCACAACCATAGGGAGAAAAAAACTCTTTTAGCTAATTCTCTCTATTTTTATTAGATATTGTTTGGTTACATAGATAGTAGCAGTAAGAGATATTTTGAATTGTGTTTGGTTATAAAAATAGTAGATATTTTTGTCATTTTTATCTTTAATGAAATTTTTTTATTTGTTCATTTAACTAATGGCAAACCATGTAATTACCAACAAATAAAAGGTTTATTTAAAAAAAATATTTCCTTTTAATATATAGGAGATGAGAAATGCCATGATAATATTTCTTCCAACATAAATTGTACTCTTAAGTTAGAGGATTGTTGTTGTAACATCTTGACTACAGTTGAATTATCACCTTCGAAGATCACATTCTTGTAATCCAAGCTCCAAACAACCTATATTGCTCAAAGTAATGCATTAAATTCTGATTCTTCAACTAGGATTCTGCCTTCAAATTTTCCAAGACCACATTGTAAAACATTTCCTTGATAATCACAGACAATTCAATCCAAACCTGATTTGGTTAGATCTTCTTGATGGCTAGCATTGTAGTTACATTTAACCCAATTTGGAGGAGGAGGTTCTCATTGTACTGATCTTGTTGTAGGACGGCATGCTTGTGTGTCATGTACAAAACCTACTCTAATTATGTGAGTGTACAGATACTCCGATTAAAAGGAAGAGTGTTTTTTATTTTTCAATGACTCCACATGATGAAAATTGGAAACAGCCGGGAAAATGAGTTCATTGTGTTGGGCAAGTGATCTTGTAATAGCCATTGTAAGGCTTCAGTAATAGATCATTGTGAACAAAATTGGTGGATATATTGTAAACCAACCGTATACCAAACTTATCTAGCAAAAGGAAAACTGAAGAAAAAGATGAAGATCATCTTCATTAGACAGACAACATTGAAGACAAGACAAGTTAGTAGGAACATGTTGGTGATTCAAATTTGATGCACTAGGCAGAGAATGAGTCCCGATTTCCCATAGGAAGTGTTTGAGTTTTGGGGGAAGAGATGAGTTTCATATGGAGTCTGCAAGTAAATGGAAAATTGGGATTATCTGATTATCAAATGGGTCTTCCAAAACAGACTGAGTCGAGATATGATATCCAGATTTAACAGAGTAGTTACCATCTCTGTTGAAACGCCATAAATAAGTGTCTTAGCAGCTAATTCTTGGCAAAAAAATATTTTGTAAATCAGATGATGATCCATGGGATGAATGTAACGCTGAAGAGGAAGATATATTCCAGGGTCGAGTTTGAGGGTTAATTAAATGACTAACCGTTAACGACGAATATGCATCATTTGTTAGTAAAGGCTAGCAAGGTGCTCAATTATTATCACTTAATAATGTTGTAGTGCCAATTCTAATACGTTTTTTGAGACCAGACTGTAGTAGTTGTCTTCCATAAAGTAAAGAAGTCCACCCATAAGATAATTGAGATCTTTGAGGGGTTGCAAGGAATTCAGTATGTCGAAAGTATTGATGTTTGAGAACACGGTATAAAAATGAATGAGGTCGAGACAATATCTTCCAACATTGATTAGCTAGAAGAGCTTGATTAAAACGTCGAAGCTCACAACATCCCAAACCACCTTTTGTCTTAGGTTATAATAATCTTTTCCATGAGAACCAAGATAATTTCCTTCTATTCACAGTCGATCCCCACCAAAAATTTGAGAATATTTGATCAATTTCATTGCAAATAGTGAGTGGTAGTAGAAAAAAATTCATGGTGTAGATGGACATTGCAAGATCAATGTTTTTAATTAGTGTTTCTTTGCCATCAGTAGATAAGAAACGATTTTTCCATCCAGAGATTTTGTTCTGCGTCTTGATACTTATATCTTGAAATAATTCAGTTTTGCGCCTATAAAACTATTTAGGCATGCCAAGGTACTTGCCACCACCGCCAATGTTTGGTATGTTGAGAATTTTTTTAACTGTTGTTCTTGTATGTTCAAAAGCGGAGGCACCAAACATGACTATTGGTTTTTACAAATTGATCTTCTGACCAGACAAAGCTTCATATGTGTTGAATAACTGTAGTAGTTTCCGACTATTACTTCTATCATATTTAATGAAAAATAAGGCATCGTCGGCAAACATAAGATGGGAGATTGGTGAACCAAATTTACTGATACTTAGGTACTGAAGTTCATTGTTTTGATGAGCTTGAATAATCATGAAACTAAGGACGTCGCTGGCTAGGATATAGACATTAGGGGATATAGATCTCATTGACGTAATCCACGATGTGGTGAGACTCGATGGTAAGGGCTGCCATTAATTATAACGAAATATGATATTGATTTGATGCAATTCATGATCCAAGTCATCCACTGTGGGTGAAAACCTTTTCAGTGTAAGACCTCCTCAATGAAATCCCATCATAAGCTTTGCTTATGTATGTTTTAACAACCATGAATTCATTTGCACACTTTCTCTGTGATTTTAAAGTATGAAATGCTTCATGGACAATCAAAACATTATCAGTAATATGACTTCCTGGAATATAAGCAGCTTGATTTTCAGTTACCAAAGATTCAGCATCAGTTTTAAGCGATTCACAATAATTTTTGAAATAAATTTATGAGTAACATTGCATAAACCGATGGGTCGAAAGTCAATCATCATGGTAGGATTGGAGACCTTGGGGATAAGACACAGGTTAGTGTTGTTTGAATCTGAAGGTAAAGCACCAAATTTGAAAAAATATTCAACTTCAAATACTAAAACAGGGATTATGATGGGCCAATATTGTTGGAAAAATAACGATGTGAAACCATCAGGACATAGGGCCTTAATATCGCCAATTTAAAAAACAGTTGTATGAATTTCCTCTGTAGAAACGTGTTTTATCAAATCCGAATTCATAGAATCAGTAACAACATGATGAAGAACATTAAGTGCATAAGTCATAATTGGATGTTTTGTTGCATAGAGTTCAGTAAAATCTCTTTTGGCTTCCATAGCTAAAGCTTTATTACCTCAAATTATATGATTTTGATGCTTCAAGAAAGTAATGTTATTACGTGCTCTTCGATTCTTTTTTGTGGCATGAAAAAATTGTGTATTACGATCACCACTATGTTACTAAGTATTACGAGATTTCTGTTTCCAAAAGACCTCATTTCGATAATAATTTATGGACAGTTGTTTACGAAAGGAGTGAATTGTGTCAATGGACGTAAAAGGATCTTACATACCTCTGTCAAGTTTTGATTTAAGGTCTTCGATATTTTTAACAGCATTGAGATGATGGTGAGACTTCCAGTGAGAAATTGTGGTACGAAAAAGTCTTAGTCTATGTGAGAATGAAATTTGAGTATCATGTGATTGCCATCCATCTTCCACAACCGTATGAAATTCTGGTACATAATATAACTGTGAATCGAATTTAAATAACCTTTTTCATGTTTCCACATGTGATCTAGAGAGTGAAATTCTAAATGAAAATTTTGCTTCTTCTTTTTTTCTTTTTAAATTGCTTTTATTTGTTTTGGACGTAGATATAGATTTTAAGAATAAGAGAAATACATAAATGATTTAAGATATAAGGCAAGGGGAAGTGGTTCTAGGTTTGTATATCTTCAAATAAAAAGTGAAAATGTGTGTCGCCGCATTTTTAATCGGATGGTTTAATTGTGTTGTCCCAATATGATTTTTTCATCTGGAAGTAGGGAGATACAACTATTTTAGCAATAAGAAAAACAGAGTAAGAAAACAACAGCAGAGAAAAATATTTCTCTGTAGTTCTAGGAATAAATCTCAGAACTTAAAGGAATTAACTCCTCTACACAAAAAATGTGTGAGAGCCATGCTGGAAACCCAAAGGCTATGTACGATGTCCACCGACCTTCTTTAATCACATTATTAGCTATTATGAATGGTCCCCTATTTTGGCTTCTTTCTACAAAGGAGAGCTTCCAAGAGGGGATGGCTCTGAGGGAATCACGAATGGGAGAGAAAATTTCCAGATAGGCGGGCCAATCCTTAGGGGAATTCATCCTTTTTACAAAAAAAAAATCCTCAAGCTCGAAGTGAACTATCTATAACCTGTGAGCACTCATACAATGAATAGCCCAAGATAAAGCTTTTGCATTTGCAACCACTAGGCTTTCCGTATTCAAGATAGAGTTCCTGGCATGAAGAATTACTTTGACCATATGGTTTCTTATCACCCATGATAATCCAACCTTGTTGTTTCTTTTGTTCTGTATTGTCTCTATATTGAATTTTAACCACGGAGGTTTTTATGGGATCCATCCTAACGGAACATAAGTGATAGGGGTTCTTGGTCTTACTATTGGGGATTCCAAATGAGCATGGTGTCAAGTCTCAGCTTCATGTTTGTACTTGCTTACAATTATGGCTGGCTAAAAATGGATACCTTATATGCAAAACTTATTTCTCCCTTTCCATAGGCCCCATAAAATCCAGGGTAAGGATAGGAAATCTGCTTCATCGAAGTTGTTGTTCGTATTATAGTGCAGAAGAAAACTAATGTTTTGATATATAGAAGACTCATGGAACCCAAACTGGGGGATGGGGAGATTTGAAAGTGTCCAAGCTAATCTAGCTACATGACAGTGGAAATGGGTGTGTTTGATGGTCTTTTGATCTGTACCACACTATTGGCATCTCGGGTCCACCCTTAATGTCCTTTTTAGGAGCTGGTCTGTGGTTGGTAATGCTTGAGTTAAGGCCCTCCATAGGAAAGTTTTGATCTTCGGAGCTGTCTTTAATTCCCAAATTCGGGCTTTTAAGTCATTTAGAGAGGGTTTTTGTGAGATTTGTTGTGCTAGATCTGCAAACTTTGAGTTGAAAGCAATGGAATAAGTAGATTTGACAGTATAAATGCCTTGCTTATGATGCTTCCAAATCCAATAATCATCTTTGTTACTGATTGGTTTTATGATTAGGGTTGAGCTCACATCTCTGGGATAAAACAGTTCATGTAAGAGATTTATATTCCACATCCCTGTAGACTGATCTAGAAGTTCATTCACTTCATGTCAAGATTTATGATGGGAAGCTTAATGAGAGGTATTCGAATTCCTTCCTCTCTAAGCCAAAGACTTTTCCATACTTTCACAGTGAAACCAATTCCAATATTTTTATTAGCACCTTTAAGAAGGAGTTCCATGCCCTGTAATATGCTTCTCCATATGTAGGAAGGTCTATTTCCCAGTTCTGCTCCATCAAATGATGTGAAAGGATGGTATCTGCTTTTGAGAAATGGGCGCAGAGGCTTTCCTTATTATGTAGGAGATTTCATGTTTGCTTGTCTAGTAAAGCCAGGTTAAATCTTTCAATATCCTTTAGACCCAAACCTCCTTGGTGCTTTGGTAGGAAAACTTTTCCCCATGCTATCCAATGGATTTTTCTTTTATGTTCCTCTGCTTGTCACCAGAATTTTGCCATGACTGTTTTTAGACTCTTATAAGTGGACTTTGGCAGTTTAAAAACTAACATAACATAAACTGGAAGAGAGGTAGCCACATCTTTCAATAAAACTTCTTTCCTCCCATTGATTAAGATTAGCATACCAACCAGTTAGTTGCGCCTTCATTTTAGTTCTAATGAACTCCAAGACTTGTATTTTTGAGCCACGGAATGCTTCAGAGAGGCCTAGATTAGAGCTTGCCCCGCCTTCATTTGAGATCCCAAGAATCTGTTTGATGTTCTCTTTTGTCTGAGCTTGAATCTGGTTCCCAAAGGTTATTGAGGATTTTGCTTTATTAATCACTTGACCTGAGGCTTCATTGTAAGAGAGAATTATTTCCTAGATCTGGTTACATTGCTCAACTTCAGCTTTACAGATTAGTAAGGTGTCATCTGCAAATAGTAAGTGATGAATTGCAGGACCCTCAATATTGAATTGTAACCTTGAGATTCTGTTTTCTTGAGCTGCTCTGTTTAGTAGGCGTGTTAGGCCTTCTGAGAAGATGACAAAGAGGAATGGTGATAGGGAGTCACCTTGCCTAAGCCCCCTTTGAGGTGTGATTAGACCAAACAGATGATTGTTAACTTGTACTGAATAAGTGACTGATTGCACACAAAATTCAATAAGCTTATTCTAGTGAGGGTTGAAACCAGTGGCAGTTAAAATTGTTGAGAGAAAAGGTCATTCAAGCATGTTATATGCTTTCGTCATGTCCGTTTTGATGGCCATGAATTCTTGTGCAGCTGGAGGGTAGGTTCTGAGGTTGTGGACTATTTCATGAGCCATGGTGATATTGTCAGTAATTGTTCTCTTGGCTACAAAGTCAGACTGATTAGGTGATATGATTTTTTCCATAAGAGGTTTCATTCTGTTAACAATAATTTTTGCAACTATTTTACAAGTAACTCAATTTAAGCTAATAGGGGCAAATCAGTCATGTGAGAAGGGTTGGGGATTTTTGGGATTAAAACTATGTGTGTGTAGTTCCAGTCCAACGGGAAGAGTCCAAACGTAAAGAACATTTGGATCTCCTCTGTAACAGAGGCTCCTATGAGGTGCCAGAAACTCTGGAAAAAACAGCTTGTCATCCCATCAGGGCCTGGAGCTATAGAGGAGTCTATTGAAAATACAACTACTTTGATTTCTTCTTTAGATATAAGTCTGGAAAACCTGGCATTCATTCGCTAATTTACTCGTGGCTGTAAGTCTTGGAGATGATGGTTGAAGTCAACTGGAACTTGTGAGGAGAAAAGGTTTGTAAAATAATCACACGCTACCTAACCTTTCGAGCCCTCACTTCTTTGGGGAGTTCCAAGTGAATCATGTAACTTTGATATGAAGTTGTGGGATCTTCAGGCTTTCACCAACGTATGGAAGTACCGTGTGTTACCATCCCCTTCTTTTAGCCACTTTGCTCTAAGCTTTTGTTGCCAATGGGCTTCTTCCTCCTTGTAAGCTTGAATTAGGTCTTTCTTAAAGCTTACCAGAGACCAATATGATGCATTGAATCTTATCATATTGCATTGATGTTATTGGTCTTTTTCCAGTTGCTTATAGCTTTCATACAGATTGATATTTTCTTGGAAATTGAGTGAGGATGACTAAGGGAATTTGATTCCAAAGCTTCTTCTATTAAATGTTCAATCTTTGGATATTCAAGAAGTTTTTTATCGAATCTTAACTTTCCTTTATGAGCTTCAAAGTTGTCTATTAGCTTCACTAAAATTGGCATGTGATCAGACCCTCGTTTCTCCAGGAAGGTCTGGTTTGCTATGGGGAATAAGATTTTCCAAGCTGGGTTCGAGTAACATCTATCCATCCAGCATTGGATCCATTGGGAGTTTCTTCTTCCTGCCCATGTTATGTTATTCCCCTGACTTGGTAATTCTGTCATTTTTCAGCAAGAGATCGTATCAACAAAATTTTGACATTGTTCTGGTGATCTCTGAGGCTCTCCTATCTTCTCACTTGGGTGAAGAAAATCATTGAAGTCTCCCATAATGCTCCAAGGTCCTGATCTTGTGACTCCAATTCTGGTTATTCTTTTCCAAAGAAATTGTTTTAGTTTTCTAGAGGGATCCCCATACACAAAAGAGACATGAAATTTATTACTTCCAAATAGTATTTTACAATCGATTAAGTGCTTATCTGACAACAAAATATTAACTTCTACATTGGCTTTCCAAAAGAGAGCTAAGCCACTACTTCTTCCTTGTGGGTCTACTAGATGCATATCCTTATAGCCGAGATTGTCCTTAATATTTAGCAAAAGCGGACTTTAATTTTGATTTCCATCAAGAACATAACCTCATGGAACCACTTCTGTCTTAGTTCCCTGAGCCTTGGAATTGTCAAGTCATCTTTGAGGCCGAATCCTTGACAATTCCAACCAAGGATACTCATATGGATGGAGGTAGCCCATGCTCATGGTTGGAGGCTCCATCTTCTGCCTAGTTGATCTAGTATGAGAAGCCTTAGAAGATTCCTGCTTCCTTTTTTATTTTGAGCTTGCTTAGCCTTAGTTGACTTGGATGTTTGATTGCTTCACTTTCCATTTCTTCAATCACTGGTTGTCCCATGGCTTTAGATGGTCTTTTCCTCTGATGTTTCTTTTTTGGCCTAGTCCTGGATGAGCCTGCTTGGAAAGCAGAAAGCTCGTGAACCGTTGGATGCTGGTAGTGTAGTTGTTGGAGGGGAATATTTATTCAGTATTCAAATCCCGAGGTAGCTTTCGAGTCTAGAAAATTGGGGTATTGGAGTCTTCTTGCACTAAAAGCATAGGCCATCAGTTTGTCCTTCTTGGGGAAAACTCTCTTCTGATTCTGTTCTGAAATTTGTGCGTTAATTCAAAGACAATGCCTTTTCCTTTGTTTAAGTCAGAAGAGATCAAAGGAGGTGGTTCTAGGCTCAGAATAGATATATATCTTCTAGGGTCTTTAGCTAGTGCTTTCAAAGTGTTCTTAAGCTTTTCTTCTCTTATCAAGCGTTATGGGCTCTCTGCAGATATTATGTACTTCCTCATCTCAGCTAGGACTTCTTCTGCAATCTTGGGTCTTCCCGAGTAATTGTGGACATCTAAGTGTTCCTGTGGAATTAGACCTCTCAGGGGATCCTCAAGTGGAAAGTCTGGTGTTGCAGAGTTTTTGGAGAGGGAGCTATGACTCTGCGGAGGTTTGGGAGGGGAGTTGTTTGGACCTGTCTGGTTCCTCAGTGGGCTTTTAGATTGCTCATGAGTTAATCTTTGAGAGGAGTAGCATTTTTTTGGAGTTTTTCAAAATCATATAGGACCTTTATATCTTCTCCAGAGGGAAGACATACTGTTTTGTATCTTCGTAGTGGGTTGTTGACATTTATAATCACTCTCGATCTGACGTAGTCTTTAGGTTGACCTAAGTTTGGGTCGAATAAAACTTCCTTGACCATTCTTGCAAAGTCTGCGGGGGAATGGATAACTTCAGGCGAGTAATGGTTCACAAGAATGTTCCTTATGCGGACCCATACTAAGATTGATTGAAGGTAGTCAGGAAGAGGATTTTCTACCCATCTGCCAAGAACTATGGCCCATAGGTTGAAAGTGTGAGCCCTTTTGCTAAGAACAACTTCCATATCATGTTTATATTGAAAAATAAACTGAAATATGTCCTTTGAGAGCGCTCTGCCTCTAACTCTTTCATAGATTTGCCATTTGCGCGGCATATTGAGGATAAGATCTGTCATGTTCTGGCAATCTGGATTTAAGGTTCGTCCTAGGATGCTTAAAACATTGCGTTCTGCTGAGTTGAACTTTGGTAAGGCAGGTAATATGAATGAAGCTTCATTTTCTTCAAGTGTCATGCCTGTGAAAGCTGAGTCCAGAAGATCTTCCATCAACTGTAGGCGATATTGGAGGTGATTTCAGGGGAAGAGAGAAGGAGGAGATATTATCAGAAAGGGAATATTTCGAGATGTGTGAGGTTGAATACATAGAAGAGATGACTTAAAGGGGAAAAAACCTAATCCAACTGCTCTAAGTGCAGAGAGAAAACCCTCTGATTGAATTAGAGAGACTTAAAAGGAAAAGACCCAGCCTACGTAAATGACTTGTCCCAATATGATTTATAACATGATTAATTTTAAAAATGTTTATTGTGGTCAATTAAGATCTTACTGATTTTTAAATCGATAATTAATTTAAATGAAGTAATTAATAATTACTAAGAAAAGGAAGATATTTAATACTCTATGATTAAATATAAAGAGAAATGGCTCGAAAGTAAGGCTCTTTGCCTTCTTGAAAGACAAATTGAACAATCGGGT
>OVBE01000694.1:0-45648 GCA_900406425.1 Iberis pinnata | reverse complement strand
ACCAGAATGGTTGGAGAGTGAATTAGTTTCAGAAGCCCCTGTTTCTTTCTAATCTCATCTACTCTTTTCTGTTTTTGCAGGTCTCTGTTTTTTATTTTTTCTCTTCTTTTGTGTTTGTTTTTTATCATTTGGAATTCTTTGTTTTTGGTTTATATTTAATTTTGGCGATAAAAAAAAAAAAACATAAAATTTTGTACAGCCAAAAATGTGATTTGGTTAAATAAAAGTTGTTACGACTGTAAATATTTTAAAATATTTTACAGCCTTAAAAGTAGGAACCGAAATCAGCCCCTAAAATAACATTTTCTTCATTTTTAAAAAATAATAATTGAAAGTGTAAGTCGTAACAAATCAGCCGTAAAACTTAATTAGATTTAGACCAAATCAAGTTAATATTATCAATACGATACTAAAAAATCTCCCAAAGTCCAACTACTTCCTCTTAGATTTCCAATTCAGTTATAAATAATAAAAAAATACTCGACTTTGTTGATTCTTTTGAAGAAAACTTTGAAACAAAAATGGGGAGAGTTTTTATTGTAGTTCTTGAAGGGAAAATCTACCAGTGCAAATATTGTAAGACTCATTTGTCTTCTTATGAAGACATTATCTCAAAGGTTTGATCTCTTTTGTTTTTCTTCTCAATTTCGATGAATAAAAAAAATTGTGGTTTTACTGATTATAATTGGTTTAAGAGTACTTTTAGTGACAATTCTTAATGGATGGTTATATAGTTTAATTTATGGTTTTATAATTGATCTGATATAACTTATTTGTGATAATCATGTGAAAACTAAAACTTTGATTCTCGTTCTTAACAAAATCTGATTGATCAATACAAGAATTTATACTACAAAGTTTATGTTTGTGCAGTCTTTTCAGTGCAAGCATGGAAAAGCTTATCTCTTCAATAAGGTGTAAGTTTTCTGATTTTTAAAATTATTTATTTAATTCTGTTGTTTCTTGTAACATGAAATGAAATGTTAAAAGATTCGAGTAAAATTATCATAGAAAAAATAGAGGAATTCCTTGAAACACCATCAAAAGAATTTTAAATTCAAAAACTACTATATACTTCCAAAAGTTTCAAAATTACGACACACTCTCAAATGTTCTAAAAATACCACAAACATATAAAGTAAATTTTAAGGGTTTAAAATTTAAAATTTTGGATTTGGGTTCCCTAAATAGAGTTTAAGGTTTTGTTTTGAAGGGGTAGAGTTTGGTTTTGAGGTTTTAGGGTTTAAAAATTGTCATATTTTTGGAACAAAAACATATATGTGGTATTTTTGGAACTTTTGGGATTGTGTGATATTTTTGAAATAAACATAATTTTAGTGATATTTTTGAGAATATGACAGAGAAATATTATGGGTCAAATACTTATATGAGGATTGCGCTTTTCTAGCGGTATCAGGTTTGATCATTATATATGTAATGTTTTATCACATATGTCAATGAAAAAAGCCCTAGAGTTCATGAAATTTGTCTCAATCGTGTTTCTAATTTTATATGTGAAGAATTTATTATATTCGAAACTAAATTTTCTTTTTATTTTTCTTGTGTTGATGATATGTTAGTGTAAACATTTCAAGTGGAGAGAAAGTAGAGAGAATGATGATAAGTGGACTTTATACAGTTGTTGACATTTACTGTGTTGGTTGTGGATCAAATGTTGGCTGGAAATATGTAAGACAGCAATTTAGTTTCAGACATGATTATAAGTCCATGTTTTGGTTAACTTTTGTACCAACTTGGTTTTTGTGTTTATGTTTATAGGAAGTTGCTAGTGATCAGAGCCAAAAGTACAAGGAAGGAAAATCTGTTCTTGAATTGTAAGACTCCTTTCTAGCAATATCACATTCTCTAAGTTCTAAGTTTTTGATTAAAGAATGTATATTGAGCTTTAATTACTAATGTTGGTTTTGTTTTGGAACAGATTTAAAGTGTTGGGTCCTGATGATAACAACGGTTTGGTTAGTGATGCAGAAGATGCTTAAGTTTTTTTTTTTTTTAATTATCTTCCACACATCTTCAAATTGTAGTCTCTATGATCTTTTTATTCTCTTTTTAATGTATCAAATAACTTGATTTGGTACCCATAATGTTTAGTCTTTACTTTAGTATGGTCAAAATCAGAATAATCCTCTATCCGATAGACTTTTTTTGAATGTGGGATAAAACTAAAGATTTGAATTTAACAAATTTAAAATTTTTGATTGGAGTAGTTTTGTGAAACTTTAAGGTGTTATTAGTTCACTTAGCTTTAAGTTATTTTTGACATTTTATTATGTTTAATTTTGTCCAATGAGAATTTTGGAGAAAAATTGATGATTAATACTTTGTGGAACGAAATTATATAGAAAATCAAGATCAAAATGCAACTAATTACTGTTGAAAGGATGAAAAACGTTATTACATAACTATGGTTAAGACTTAAGATATTGAAATTTCTAAAAACATATTACAAAGAAACTTCTCCACTATCCAAAATGACAACTTTTCCTTTAGGCTCTCCACTGCTTTGTCCCTGTGCTTCGATCTTTCTCACTACTTCCATTCCAGACAATACCTTCCCAAACACAACATGATGTCCATCCAACCTTTTTCGACATTGTCGAAATCGGAATCAAAACACAAAGAATCAAACATTGCAGACATAACAAACAATCACACATACTTACCAACTCGTAGTAACTGTTGTAATGAAGAATTGTGAACCATTTGAATCTGGTCCTGAATTTGCCATTGATAAAACTCCTGAAATCCATTTGCATACTCAAAACTTGTTAGTCTTTCTTTACTTCACTTAAAGATAGTTTATTAGTTTAGCTTTAAGCATATACCTGGTCCGGTGTGTTTGAGTTTAAAATTCTCATCTGCAAATTTATCACCATAGATTGATTCACCACCTCTTCCATCACCTCTAGTAAAATCTCCACCTTGAATCATAAAACTAGGAATTATCCTATGGAAACTACTTCCTTTGAAATAAAGTGGCTTCCCATTATTACCAACTCCTTTTTCTCCTGCACCGCAAAAGATAATGATATCAAACCAAAAGAATCGAGGCATTGCAGAAAACCGAAAGAACATGAGTTTCGACAAAAGAGGGAAACAACGGTTACTTGGCTAACCCGTACAAAGTGCTCGAAAATTCTCTGCAACAAAACAAAACAAAACAAGGTAAGAGAGACAATGTGGAGATTTCGTCACTGTAAATTCAAAGTTATACCTGTAGTTTTCGGAACTATCTTCCCAAAAAGACCGATGATAATACGCCCTGTAAATGTATAAAAGAAGGCAAATTTTACTAAAAGAAACTCTATTTCCATGAGCTGTAATAGATATTCTAATTCAAAGACTAGTAAGTTTAAGCTAAATTCGGAATTAGAATCACAACTATTTGTATCATTATCAACAAAATAGCCATTCAAAGTCTTCAAAACCAAAACAACAGGCTTGTTGTTCGTCACTTTTGCTGCCTTGTTACCAGACTAGTATCAAACTTCGTTATGCAAATGCAATGCTTTGTTTGGATTAACGAACCAGTTCGTTGTGGTCTAGACATTAATGTAACCCAAAAAAAAATCTTCAAAACCAAAGTAATATATCAAAAGAGAAAACTTTTAAGTTATAAACCTGCTGGTGAACCATTGATCTGAATGTCAAAGTAAACTTTGTGTGTGACTTCATCTAATTCATCTCCTACCTTAAACATCTCCAATGGAAAAAAACCCAAATAAAAAAACATAATCAAAACTTAAAATCCCAAAATTTGCAATGAGTTATTTTGTTCAACCTTATTGAGCTTAGCATCAGAAATCTCTTCATTGACAATAGGATCTGCTACATCAGTCAATTTAACCTAAGATGAAACATTGAAAAAGTAAAGCTACAAACTTTAGCCTCATGTAGAAGACCCAGATCGAGAAATCTGGAAAAGAAGAATAAAATTAACCTGTATGAGAGCAAGTGTGACGAAGAGGACGAGAATCCACAAGAGAGTGAGAGAGACCAATCTAGTTGCCGTAAATGCCATGATGCTTATGGGTTTGATTTCTTAGTATCTCAATACCCAAAGAGATCCTGCAAGTCAATGAGATTTGAGATATTTTGCACAAACTCTCACAGTTTTCTCTTTTTGTTTTTCTTGCAATTACAGAGTAGACGAAATATTGAACTTGTGCCCTCGAATTTATAAATATTTTCAAAATCGCTCTTATGATAACAGGTTAGTTGTTAAACCCAAAATCGAAATTGATCTTATTTTTATGAATCAAACGGATAATAAAATGAGTGAATAAGCCAGAAAACCAGTTATAGGTGTGATGTTAGAAAAGTAATAATGTTCTGTATGATTAGTTATTTGGAATGTATATGGTACGTATATCTTGTTACTACCTTTAAAATAGTCTTAGACAAGCTATTGCACTATCCACCAAAGATAACAGTGATTGTTAGGTGTTGAGAAACTGTTCTTTTTATTTCATTTTTCATTTTCTTTTTCTATATTGTTTCATTCTTTTTACAAACACGTAAAACAAAATAATATAATCACAAAATTTATTTAAAAATATATATTTTTTAAATGAATCTAACATAACTAAAATTATTTAAAACGAAATTACATTTAAAAAATAGTAAATAGTGAATTTGGTTAATGAAATATAAATCTATGAATAATCGGACTACTAAAAATAATAGCCGAACTATCTATGTATATAAACCCAAAACTTCAAAATATAAACAAAACCCCAAAATACAAATCATAAACCAAAAAAAAATCATAAACCCTAAAATATAAATCCTCAACCCCAAAATATAAAACCTAAACACCAAAATATAAATCATAAACCTCAAAGCATAAACCCTAAATCCAAAAATATATACCCTCAACCAAAAACATGAACCCTAAACATGAAACATAAACCCATAATTCTATAATGTAACCTACAACTCTAAAATATAAACTCAAAACCTCAAAATACAAAATATAAACTCAAAATATAAACATAAAACCCAAAATACAAACCCAAAACCCAAAATATAAATCCAAAACCCAAAATATAAACTCTAAACCCAAAATATAAACCCTAAATCCAAAATATATAGACTCAATTTCATGGACGTGGACTTTGGGGAAAGTTATATCACTTTGATGTACTTCTTGAAGTAATTACATTATAGTATAATTTGGTGAGGATAGAGAAAACTTTTGTTTCCAATATACCTTTATTTTTCTATATAATTACATTCTACTATTTTCTCTCTCATGACACGTGTCAGATGTTGACATTTGTTTTTTTTCAACTCTAATCTTTAAAAACCAATTACTTGATAATATATATATCCAATAAACTAAAAATTATACCATAATTCGTAATTTTCTATACTCTGTAAAAAGACACTAGTTTTGTTTAATTTGGACATAGAAAAAAACAACTTTCATGACATCTGTGTATACGACACTATGTGTACATTAGCTAGTTATTCGATGTACACAATGATTATTCAGTTTGTGTACAATGTCGTGTATCATGCAACATGTGTATATCGTCATGTACATGATGTTTGTGTGTACAATCTCGCATATCATGCAACATGTGTACAACGTTACATACACAATGTTTTGTACACAATGCTTGTGTACATCGTGGTAATTATTAAATGTGTAAATCTAATCATTAGCATGATATACACAAGCATCATGTACATATCATTGTGTACATGGTGCTATGTACATGTTGCATGATACATGACGTTGTACATAGACTGCATAATCATTGTGTACATCTAATAATTATATGTCCATTGTACACAACATTGTACATAGACTGCAATATCATTATGTACGACTGCATTATCATTGTGTACGACTATATTTTCATTGTGTACATTTAATCATTAGCATGATGTACACAAGCATCATGTACACATCGCGATGCTATACACTAAGCGTCGTGTACACAAAGCGTCGTGTACACAGACCTCATGAAACTTGAATTGCTTTGTGTCCAAAAAATATATATATGTTTATAGAGTACAAAAAAATATAAATTTTGGTATCATTTTTATTTTTAAAAAATACATATATTGTCAACTAATTAAATTTAAAGATTGAAAATGAAAAATAAAAACATCACATCAACCAATACATCAATATCACTCATTTTTTCTCTCCCTTCCTTTTAACGGTAAAATAATATTTGTTGAGAGTGAAAATACACCAAAAGCACTAAATCACTCAAAGTGATAATATTTTAGTATTAGGTACTGTAGAGTGTAATTGTTTCTATATACCATAAACGCAAAATATATACCCTCAGCCTAAAATATATACCATAAGCCCAAAATATAAACCCGAAAACCCAATATATATATATATACATGGGCGGATCTACAGCGTTAGTTGGTGTCACGTGCCCCGTACTCTTTATTAATTTCTTTTGTGTATTATAGATGTAATGTTCTTTGGTTCAGTCGATAATATGGTTCGAGACATATCAACAGGTGCAAAGTTCGACTACTAGAGTATGCCATTTTTTTTGTTTACTGTTATTGGTCGTACACATTCTTTTCTTCAAATGTGTACAAATCGTTTTCTAAATTTGTTTACTGTTACTGGTCGTACACATTGTTTCATATGTGTACAAATCGTTTTCTGAATTCACTGTTACAATTTATGTTAAAAATTTATTATAAGATTTTGTTTTAAGATTATATTGTTATGTGATATAATTAAATTCATAAATTATAATTTTGTTATATAAGGTACTATGTTGTGAAAGAAACAATGTAACCATGAGTGTCTATATTAAAAATCATCTAAATATATGTGAGTATATTTAAAATAAAATTTAATAAATTTCACATAGATAAATGTTAATTTAAAAAATTTACTAAGTTCAAAATTTATATTATATTAGAAAATAAATATATTCATTCATATAATTTTAGTAATATTAACTAATATCATAAAATTTTAGAATAATTTTAGTATTTATGAAATTTAATTTTTTCCCCATATAAATTTTCATTCTAGATCTGTATATATATCATAAACCAAAAAATAAATTAGAGTAATCCATATATATGAAGTAATAAGTATATTAAGGAATGAGAATGCAAAAAAAAAAAAAAAAGATAATGAAAGAGAATGAGGGAGAGAGACAAAAGGGTAAATATCAAATATATATTATACTGTGGAGGGAGAGTGGAAAAGAGAGAGTAAAACTATGTGTAGTCGTTATTTTCTTCTTTAGAATATTCAGTATTCACTACAATTATCGTAATAAAATCCAGTGGCCACTTTTAGTTAGGGCAAAGTTAGTGGTTCATTTTTTTTGTTTTAACATCAGTTAGTTGTTCAGTTACTTAATTTTGGAGCTTTCCAATTTCTCTTTGTATTTTTCTTGGACCAAACTTAATTAGTTAAATTCTGCTTGTTTGGTTTTTGTAAACTTTTTCGATTCAATATTAATATTTTAGAAGACAAAAAAAAAGAAATAATAACACAAACAAATTTAAAAAAGTATTCAAATTCTAAATTAGAACATCACATAGTTTTTTTTTTTTTTTTTGTCAAATAGAGTAACTATTGTTTATTTTCGTACAAGAAACAGTGTCCACTTTGGTTTAATCGGTAAGCCAGTAACCAAACCGAAATGTAAAAAATGCTTTGACCATTAATAATCTTACAGAGACGCTACAGGCTTACAAGAAACCAAGAATGTGCATAAAAGTTGTCATTTAAAAGAATCTACCAATAGATTATAAACAATACAAATGGTAGTTTCTGTGCCTTCCTTCTCTTATGGCTTTCATTGCTGAAACTACTGTATCAAACAAGTCCCTTTGCCCTTTGTGAGAACCCGAGATTCTCGGTTTTAGAGATTACTTTCTGCTTAACCGGTTAAGTATTCCAGCACGATGGTGGTATACCTTGCTTCTCAAACCATTCGGGCATATTGAACCGATCATAAAGTGTCGGTCTTACATCGTCTTCCTCTGAAAGTTGCTTGAGAAGTGGAAGAATAACATCCAAAAGCTTCAAGTTTTGATAAGCCGAATTAGTTTTCAATAATCTAAAAGAGTTATGAGAAGCAGAAACAGACCTGATCATCATTTGGTTGCTCCGCAGAAAATGCAATACATGGAATACCATTTGATGGTTGCAATAAAAAGCTAAAAGGATTGTTATCAACAATTACTGTCCTATACATGTTCTTTGATGTGCTTAACAGATCCTTCACGTGATCTCGATATTGCCTGATTAAGAATCCCATACAATGTATAAGAATCTCAATAATTTTATCATGAATCGATCAAACAGAGCAGGATAACTTACGTGCTGACTGTTGATGGTCGATAAAGACGATTGGTGAGTACATTCCTGGTATCTATTATGTCCACAAGCGGTCTCGCATATCCTACAGGCGAGAAACAGGAATGTAGCTTTAGGATTATATATTTGGGGGAGAATTTCAGAACAGAGAAGTAAATCAAAAGACCTTCAAGACCAGCAGTAAACAGAACAAGATCTGCAAATTGGCTGAGTTTCTCTAAGAACTCATGTAATCCTGGACGCTCAAATACAGTGACATAATTGATTTTAGGTTTCCCATCACATTCCTTCAGAAACAAGAGGAAGTTGAGTCATAATACAGAAACTAACTTGAGAGGAACATTTTTCTAGACGAACCTTGTCTGATGATAAACACTCTATCTCGAACCATTTTAAACCGGCTTCAATGGCTTGATTACGTAAAGCAGTAGGTAGACTAGATGTCTCATATGCACACACTAATGTCTCATCCAAGTCAAGAACTACCTGCAAACACATCTTCATTTCTCAGCCTACGCTTAACACTACAAATTGCTACTAGAAAAGCTTGTTAGACTGTCGTAATCAGCTTCCGAAAAAAGACACTTGCTGAGGTCAATCACAATGTTCTTAACTCTAACTAAGTAAGCTTTCAATGTTAGTGATGATATGAAAGTATTAACATAAAATAAACTCCATCAACATATGATACTTTATGCATCAATTTGTGAGCTTAACTACAAACCTCTGCAATCTGCATCACATGAAACTTGATGAAAGAAGAATTCAAATCTGCTTTCATATTGAAGCCAAGCAAAAGCTAGAAGTTCAAATTTACATTACTAATCACAACCACAAATCAAACAAACTTTATCTAATTATGAACGATTAAGTAAAGACCGAAGAAGAATTGCTAAATCTCATATTGGAAAATGGAACAAGATTGATTATGTATCACTCTATGCTAAGTCTATTCTAATTAAGAGTTCACAGATTTCTGAAATTCCGTGGAGCAAGATTTCTTCTCCAAGCAGAAATGTTAAAATTATCAAACTAAATCGAAACGAATTTTGACCTTGAGTCTCTGAGAGCGACCAGGTTCGCCTTGGTTGCAAGAGGTAGTGGAGGCGATTTCCACAGTGGTAGGAGATTCCGCCGCCCTATCGTGTAACTCGATGGCTGGTAAAGGTTTAAAACCATCGGCGGCGGCTTTAGCAGAAGAGGAGAGAAGAGGATGGTGACCTAGAGCACGAAGGAACTGAATGAAGATCTGATAGATAAACGTGAGACCGTTCATCAAAGTCTGCCAAACTTGAAACGAGCGAGGTGAGTAAACAACATCGGACTGAGACAACTCGGCCATGGAGAAACGACGACGCAAAGACGTCGGAATCTGAACGGTGCAGACAAAGGTTGAAGAAGGAAGCAATCAATCTATCAAAAGTTTTTGGGTTTTTCTTCTTCGTTTAGTCTTTCTCTCTAAATTTGATTATTCTAATTTTAATTTTAATTTTAATTTAATAGCGATGGTTCGATGAAGGAAAGTCTTTCTGAAAATGACATTTATGGAATCATCCACGCGCCAACTTGTGCGTTTTGGAATATATAATTATAAGTTTGGCGTGCTTACGAAAATTATTGGTTTAAGATTCAAGAAAATTGGATAACGGAGTATTACCAAATTTTATAATTTAATAAAAAATGTATTTTATAAAAAACTAGATAAATGCTCCGTATAATATGCGGGAAAAATAAATATTTTAATTATAAAATTAATAATTTATATTATTAAAATTCGTATAATTAAATTTATCTTAAAATCTATGTAATAAATACATTAATAAATTTATTTTTAATAAAATATTTTCTATTTTTATCATTATCCAAGTTAAATTTATTACATATCACATTCACATTAAATATATTATAATTTATATAATAAAATATATATGATCGTTAATTTTTTCATTTTGATATTTTACCAATGTTTTTTTTATATCTATTTATTAGTTTTCTCTTTTTCAAACTATTTTTAATATTTTCTTATTTAAATTTTCAGTTTTTTTATTTCCAAAAATATTTGACATGTGTCACAATCATTGAAATTAAAGCTGACACGTGTCACCATCTGGTGAATTATAATTATCAGACATTTCGCTTTATATAATAAGATTTTGTATTTATGTATTTCTTTATAATGATGAACTGTTTGTGAATGATGTATGTTAATTATTTTAAAATGATGAATTACTTGTGTGTATGATAAATGATTTATATGAATGGTAAATTGTTTGTATGAATGATGAATGATTTGTGTGAATTAAAAAATTATATAAAAAGTAAAAATACCTATTTCCTAAATTAAACAACAAAACTATATATTTTCTAAAATAAAAAACAAAAGATGCCTAGTTTACAAATTTACTCGTAATTACATTACTTGTTTTTTAATGTCATTTCATTAATATTAAAATAATATTACAAAGTCACATACAAAATTTTGCAAATAAGTTATTATATTCACATAAAATAGATTATACAATGAAGACGGTATAACATAAGAAGCGACATTATGCAATTTTTTTGTTGAAGATAAGCCTTAACCGCTGACAAATGATAAACACTATTATTTTTCTTTTTTGAAACTGATATCACTCTAGTCAGATGCGTGTGCCAAACATACATGTTTAGTAACATCTAAATCGTTCAGAAAAACTTTATTATTTTCGTTACAAGTGTTGAATTATCAACAATAAAATACCAATCATTTCATATCAAAGTCCATTGTTGAAAATCCAACTTTGATCCTATGAATTCTTTATCTTCATTACTCTTTTAAAATCCATATATTATAAGAGAACTGTCTCCATCATACTCCCTATCACACTTAACATGAAATTCTATCCAAAAGATCAAAAGTAATACTCTAGATTTAAGAACCTTCATTATCAGGATTGTAAAATACTTACATGGTAAAAAACTAATCAAGATAAAAGGATGAAACGTTGTCTTCATCACAAGAGTGTTACCAATCAATTGTAGAAAAAAAAAACAATTTCATATCATCTAATCATGGTGGTATAGGATTTCAGTTTACAATAATGAAAAAAAAAACAATTTCATTTATTTGTCATTTAAATTAATCATCTTTATTTCACCATCATTTATCACTATTAACCATCATAACTTCATCATTTTTCTTCTGCCAAAATTTTCCCTTCAAAATTTTTCTGCCATAAATTTTCTCGTCAAACATTTTTTGCCATAAGATCTCTTGTCAAAACTTTTCCCGCCCAAATTTTCACGTCACAAGTTATTCCATCAAAAAATTTCCCGCCAAAATTTTTCCCGTCAAAAAAGTTTTCTCCAAAATTTTGTTATCAAACATTTCTTCGCCAAAGATTTCTCTTCAAAAGATCTTTGTTGAAAATTTTGTTCAAAATTGTTTGATGATCATGATATTAATGAAATTGGTGATTAGAGGGTTATGATGTTATGATGATGTCATCATTAATAATTATGATAATTATTTTTTATAATAATCAAATTATTATAAATATCATGTTAAACATGTTAACCCATTAATTTAAATAGGTTTTGAGTTGATCCAAACTATTTGCTTAATGTATTAAGTCAACTCATAACCATTTAACAAATGGTTTAATTGAATTTGGGTTGGTTTGAATTGATTTACCTAATTTGACACCCCTATGTATACATTACTTTTTATAACCTAAAAGGTATTAATATGGTGGAATTTATTATTTAAATTCTATCTAGAATCGGTCTCAATGTGCTCTCAAAATTCGGATATTTGAAAAACCTTAATTTGGATTCGGATAGTAAATTTAAATTTTACATATAAAATATTATATCTTAAAAATGTAATTTTATCATTAACTTTCTCTTTTATTTTAAAAGATAAATTTTCTAATTTTTCAATTAAATCAAAAGAAATTGGATAAAAATTCAAATTGTTTCATATATCCTTAATTTTTTAAAGATATACGAATCAATGACGAATCTAAACATTAATACTAATGGGTCAACATATTTGATTACTTGGTTAATAAATTACAAAGTGTTCCACGAGATTACACAAGGTGAGTTGTGAATACGTGCACATTTGGCCAGAGCATATGCATTGTAATTCTTTGATTAGGGATATGTCAGAATTGAGAGGAGGTGATCATATAGAGGATGTCGAGACATAATGGTGTAATTATGAGTCTAGCAGACTGTCCATTTCCTAACAATGTGATTGTGTTCTATAGGATCTTGGAATCAGTGTAGAATAAGAAGTTCCTATAGTCGAGACCTCGTAATGATAAGACTACTTCTCGGAGAGATTTTTCCTCAGCCATGAGACTAGATTCAACCGATTCACTAGTTTACGTCCTTGCAAGATAATGCGATAATTATGATCATACAAAATCCAACTAAACTTTCAATTAACAAGTGCAATATATATATTTTCATCTAAACTAATAAAGGTGAATGAGACATATATATATACATATATATATACTTGTTCATTAAATGAATATTAAGAAAATATCTACAACTCTCTTCTCTTTTCTTCGCTGTCGGTGACTCTTCATTTTTCTCCAAATACGATGAAATCTCTTGTAACATGCAACTTAATCATTCCTCTTTGCACCCTTTTTTCTCTTTCTCATGATGATCTTTTGCATGCAAATCTCTGTTCTCCACTGTTACACACCTACCACCTTTATATGCCGACTTCTCCTTTTATAACTCACCTCTCTTCTTTGAAATCGTATCTCACTTCTGATTTTCCCAAAAGTTTTCCCCAAACTCTGTCTTTTCTCTATCTCTCTTCCGATCATTCTCATTTTCGCTTGCATGGCCTCAGATTGGTGGAGATATCTCCAAGACCTATCTCTTGGAGCTGAGATGCAACTGCTTCGTCTCTCTACTAAAAGTCGCCGGAAGATTGATCGTGACTCTCGCCTAAGCCTCACTGCCAGAGCCCTCAACCCGGATCATCAAAATCTTCTTGAGATAAAAACACTATGTCGAAGGCGTGGCGCTTACATGACAAGGTTTCCAGCCAAGTTAACGACGATGACTCCATTCAGTTCTTCTTCACCTCTGAAAACCAACTCTTATTTGTGCTGGAGCGCGGTCAATGGACCTAAAGATACTAGTCGCTTGTTACTGACCGGTGGACCAACATACACTATCCGACCTATATGCAATACATACCTTTTGGGTACGTGTCTATGAACTTCCGCATAGGTATCGCTCCAAGGAAATTATTGAAGATCTCATGTGTTTTCTTGTCCGTATTGATGGTGTCTGTCTTGTGGAATCCACTAAAGACACCCCTGCTGAAGTTTGGGTCCGCGCACATCTGCATGCATACCAGCCTTTCATCTTTGTTCAGTTGGTTTACCTTGACGACGATGATGTACCCAGTGTTCTCCAATTTTTCTATGAATGACTCATAAGATTTTGCTCCAATTATGGTCCACTCACTCATGACTCCTTTGTTTGTCCTTTTACACATGGATTGGAGGCTGATGATCATATACTGAACCTAAATCAACATGATCCAACCACATATATGGCTCCCTTACCAGATTCAACTAACTGTGATCCAAGTCTGCATAATGCTTTAGATTAACGCATCTTAAGTCTTGAATCCACTCACGCGGCGGTGGAAGTTTATACCTCCTACACTTGGTATCTGCCAGCTTTGGCTCCTCATGGTTCTTCTACTTAATAGGCTCAGGATTTAATCCTCAATCTATATTGCATAGAACAGATCCTCGTAGTATAGAAAATGGTCAAATTCCTCAGAGACCAGATCGTACGACTCTTAGTTAGACTTTCGTTTCTAGCTAAGACAGTAATAAGAAGTAGTGTTCAATTTAAAGAAATAATTAAAAGACAGTTAATTAAAACGGTTTGCAAGCAATTAGGAAAACGCTAGGCGTTAGGGAACTCCACAAGTTATCAGGTTTCAAGTTCATGTTGACATACAAGATTTATTAATGAAAGAGGTTCTCAACTCAAAAGACAAAGATAGACTAATCTCCTCGAGAAGTATTAGATCCCTATAATCGAACTACCTAAATACAAACTCCCGCTGTATTTAAATAATTTAATCATGCAGTGATTTCATATTTGATATGTTCATAAGCCATAAACAATACTTCTGCAAGCAGAAACACTTACTCATCTAGATTAGGTCAGGTCTCTAAACCAAATCCATTTGTATTTATTAACCTAATATCATGAACTAGGTGATCAAGCTAATTCAAGAAATAATAAAAAAATCTAGATTAAGAACCTACAATTCAAATTCATATTGTCAAACCCTAACCATCAAATCCTGATTTCCCTGGGATAAACCCTAAAACCTAACAAGGTGACTACTCAGACATGACTAAGCAATCAACAACCATTATCATTAAAAGAAAGAACATAAAGGAGTCATATTATATTTAAAAGTAAAAGACAAAGTTTCAAAAATCTTCTCCAAATACAGGGTTGTAAATCTCCTTCTCTCTGAAAAGCTCTCAAAAATAATTGAAATCTCTGTTTATGTTCTGTGTGTATGTAAAACTAAGCCTAAGGCTTTATTTATAATCATCTAAAAACTAAGTAAAATGTAATCTAATAAGGAAAACTCTACATAAGTCTTGAGGGAGAATGCATCTTTTTGATAATTTCCAAGTTGGTTCGGGTGTAGGGATCGATCGATCTGTCGTTCTTCTCTTTTGGGGATCGATCAATCTGATTATACGTAAATCTCATGGGGCTTTGGATCGATCGATCTCTCTTCATATAGGTCCTAGATCGATCTTTCTTACATGGGTTTGATCCATTCCTCTTCATTTTGCCCAATTCATCCTGAAATATTTCGAAAAACCATCCTTTTTACTACAGAATACCTTAAACACCTAAAATCCTGAAAACATACCAAAAACACATGAAAAGTACTCGAATGATGCCAAATAACAAGAATAAATACCCACTATAAAGTATCAAAATCGAGTGATATCAACTCCCCCAAACTTATATCTTTTCTTGTCCTCAAGTGAAGCAAGACCAAATCTAGAGAAAAGGTTTGAAAACCACACAAGAACTCCCAGAATCTCAGCAACCTTAAATTCATAAATCAAAAACTAAAAGACACTAATCCTAGACAACCTTTGCAAAATAAATTGTTCACCACCACATAATCTAACCAACATAGTTCCTACTCTGAATCACAAAACAATCGGACCATCAAGTCATACCAACCATCTCATTAGATTCAATTAAGTACAAATAAGTGCATTCATACCTATGGGATATTGATAAATGATGTAGAGTATCCGTCATTCAGGTCCCCATACCAATTCGAGCATCGAGCCACTTCGGATCCCGTCATTTCCTTCTCCTTTTCTCACTTCTTTATTCATTTTTTTATTTTACTGCATTTTTTCTGGGATTGACTACGAATTTCTAGATCACGCTTTCAATCCTTTTTCTATACCATTTTTTGTTGAAGGGAAGGATAAGGGGATCGGAATTGTACTGAAAGAACTGTCGGATTTACAGAGGGCTGAAGACAAAAATACCTAGTTCAAAGTATTCCAATCACCATTGATAAGATAATTAAAGATCAAAGTTAAGTCATATTCAATTTAGAGCTAGCATCAAATCATCAACAATTCAAAAGACTAGAACTTTCAAAAGTATATCAATCAATTAATGGGGGTTCCGAACCTAAAAGCATTAGTTTATCTAAGTTAGTAATCAAATATAAATCAATTCTAAACTCATATTAGGCTAATAATCATCACATGTGATCATTGTTCCTTTGACTCGGCTAGACTCATCTAAAACAAAACAAATTTTGAAAATTTTCATCGGAATGATGAAACATCCAAAAAGACTCAAAACATAGCTAGTAGCCCTATTCCCTTCCCTAAAACTTAAATCACACAGTCCCGGTGTGAAAATAAACCCAAGAAAAGGAAGAAAACATGAAAAACCTGAAAAATAAAAAATGTGAGTTCAAATGTGGGAACTTATCTGAGCATTGATGGATTGATCGATACATAGATGGATCGATAGATCTAGGAGTACAAAAATTTCCTGATCATTTGGATCGATCCATAGACGGATTGATCGATCTGTTTCATCGTGTAAGTTTAAATGTTGATGGATCGATCGATCTTTCATTTTGTATAAATGATCATCTTTCAGTGATCGATCGATCCATAGACGGATGAATCGATCTAAACCTCCGACCAGTTTCTTATTTTCCTGAAATACTTATAAACCCACAACTAAATATTACTAATCTAAATCACCTAATTAGTGGTTGCCTCCCACTCAGCGCTTTGTTTAATGTCAAAAGCTTGACAAACTCACCCTTTTAAGTTGGAGTTGAGTTAGCACCAATAGATGCTTTGCTGAAACTACCATCGTCTGAAATTTGCATCTTCAGAACCTTTTTCATCATCTTTTTATAATAGTCTCCCCCTTTGTTCTTAAGATCCGAGGGAAAGAATGCATTAACTTTTGAAAAAGGTTTTGAGGTACCTTTGCACTTTACCTTGTACTCAATTCCGTCTTCAACCAGCTTTTAAGGAACCAAAATCAGATGAATGTCCTTGTTTATTTTAAGGGATGTTTTTTAGTTTCTTTACTCTTCACCCTGTGCTTGACTTCATATCATTCGATGCTTGAGACTTTAAGATCGGTTGGGTATCCTCATCTAACTTTTTCAAGTTTATCTTACCCCTCTTTTTGATCCTAGAGGTTGCTCTCTTGCTTGAGGTTTTAACTTCTTCTTTCAAGACTCCAGGTATGATCTTTTCAGCACTAGATTCGGCTTGAGGCTTCTGTGCTACCTTCCTTTTCTTCATCATATTGATCTTAGAAGCATTGTTGTTGGGCATTATCGGATAATAGTATCCCTTCTTGATATTTGTATGGTAGATGCGTGTCTTTGGCATATCTATAACAGCTCCCACATATGCTAGAAAAGATCTTCCCAGCACCAATTGCACATATGTGTTTCCCCCAGTATCTATGACATGGAAGTCAAGTGGGATAACATAATCTACGGTTTGTACCATCACGTTAGAGATCAATCCATTTTAGGATACTACATAGTTGTTAGCTAGTGTAAAAGCTAGCTCTGATGGTTTAATGCCTTTTAGTCCCAATTTCTCAGCAACCATTTTGGACATGATGTTAACGTTAGCCCCTGTATCACAGAGTGAGTCCATGAAGATCACCCCTTTGATCTTGACTGGGACTAAGAATTCGTAATGATCTAGTATTTTTTGATGTCTTCTTAGTGGGATGATATGGTTAGAAGCTTCATCATAGTACACCAACTCTTCTTCAGAAGTGTCAGGCTCTTCTCGGCATTCGATCTTGAGTTTGGTTAGTTGGTTAGAAATTTCAGCAGTCTGCAGGGGGGATCGATCGACGCTAAGTAGAACTTAAGAGGCACTATTGGTCCCCGAAAACGGCGCCAAAAATCTGATAGGCTCAGGATTTTATCCTAAATCTACACTACAAAGAACATATCCTCGTAGTATCGAAAAATGTCAAATTCCTCAGAGACCAGATCATACGACTCTCAGTTAGACTTTCGTTTCTAGCTAAGACAATAATAAGAAGTAGTGTTTGATTTAAAGCAATAATTAAAAGACAGTTAATTAAAATGGTTTGCAAGCAATTAAGAAAATGCTAGGCGTTAGGGAATTCCTCAGGTTATCAGGTTTCAAGTTCAGGTTGAGATACAAGATTTATTAATGAAAGAGGTTCTCAACTCAAAAGACAAAGATAGACTAATATCCTCCCGAAGTATTAGATCCTTATAATCGAACTACCCGAATACAAACTTCCGCCGAATTTAAACAATTCAATCATGTAGTGATTTCAGATTTGATATGTTCATAAGCATTAAAGACAATACTTCCGCAAGCGGAAACACTTACTCATCTAGATTAGATCAGGTCTCTAAACCAAATCCATTTGTATTTATTAACCAAATATCATGAACTAGGTGATCAGGATAATTCAAACAATAATAACAAATATATATTAAGAACCTACAATTAAAATTCATATTATCAAACCCTAACCATCAAATCTTGATTTCCCTGGGATAAACTCTAAAACCTAACAAATTGACTACTCAGACATGACTAAGCAATCAACAATCATTATCATTAAAAGAAAGCACATAAAGGAATCAAATTATATTTAAAAGTAAAAGATAGAGTTTCAGAAATCTTTTCCAAATATAGGGTTGAAAATCTCCTTCTCTCTGAAAAGCTCTCAAAAACAATTGAAATCTCTGTGTATGTTATGTGTGTATGTAAAACTAAGCCTAAGGCTTTATTTATAATCATCTAAAAATTAAGTAAAACCTAATCTAATAAGGAAAACTCTTCATAAGTATTGAGGGTGAATGCGTCTTTTTGATAATTTCCAAGTTGGTTTGGGTGCAGGGATCGATCGATCCAAGTGAGGATCAATCGATCCCTCATTCTTCTTTTTTGGGGATCGATTGATCCATGACATGATCGATCGATCTGATTATATGTAGATATTTTGGGGCTTTAAATCGATCGATCTCTCTTCATATGGGTCCTAGATCGATCTTTCTTACTTGGGTTCGATCCATTCATCTTCATTTTACCCAACTACTCCTGAAATCTTCCGAAAACCATCTTTTTTGCTCCAGAAAACCTTAAACACCTAAAATCCTGAAAACATACGAAAAACACATGGAAAGTACTCGAATGATGCCAAATAGCAAGTATAAATACCCACTATAAAGCATCAAAATTGAGTGATATCACTACTCATCCTATTAACCAAGATGTGGTGTACAATCCAGATGTTCCTGCTCATTTACCTAATCCAATGGATGTAATCGCTCCCTCGTACTCAAGAGGTTTTAAACGCAAGTTAGATGCTCATGCAGATGATGATCAAAGCCCCTCAAGCCGCCCGCTTTAGTTCTACTCTTTAACTCCAACTTGTACTTGTATGGTGACTGCCGTTCAGTCACCCGATACGCCATGAAGCAGTTGCATTCGAACTGCCAAGGCTTAAGGAGTGCTTTGATAGTTCCATATTTACAGGATGTGGTACGAGTTTCTCATTATAATATTGTACATGTAACTGAAACTAAAAATATGTGCTCTTTTGTTCATTCAGTCGGTCTAAGTCTAGGATTTTCTCACGTGTTCACAGTTGAACCGCCAGGAACCGGTGGGGAGGGGGGAGGGGGGGGTTTGACAATTTTTTGGTCCCTTGTTGTGTCTTTATCTTTTTTTCGGGTTGCGTCTCCATTAGGTTTGCATGTTGTTGTTGACTCTCCTGGTAATCCATTTTTTTGACTTGTATTATGTTAATGACCATCAACCACCCTCATTTTTATTTGGTGATTTTAATGATGTCAAGGATATCTCTGAAAAATCTGGTGGTCTCCCATCCCTTTCCTATTCTCATCGCGCATTCACTACCTTTCTTGTAAGCCAAGGTTTGCATGATCTTCGTACCTTGGGTAACAAATTTACTTGGTTTGGACAGAGGTCTTCCTATCTCATTCAATCCTAATTAGATAAGTGACAACTATTGATGAATGACACTCTTTATTCCCAGATTCCTTTGTCACGCTCTTTCATTGGATTGGGTCCGATCATTTTCCAATACTGCTAGATACGAGCCCCATCAATTTCACTAGTAGAAAAATTTCAAATATGACAATCGTTGGGCCCATATGTCAGACTCGTATTGGTAGGATTAGAATTTAAATCCTAAACTACACTACAAAGAACATATCACAGTAGTATAGATAGGGTCGAATCCCTCAGAGACAAAATAACACGACTTTCAGTTTTATTTTGAATCAAGCTAAGATAGTAATAAATAGTGTTTGAAGCTAAATCAAAACAATTACTAAACTTAACAGTTGTAAACAATAAAATAAAAGCATCATGAAATAGGGAATTCCACAGGTTATCACGTTTAAAAGTCAGGTTATCATGCAAAGATTTTTGTTTTCAAAATAGTTCTCAACTCAAAATACAGAAGCTAGACTAATCTCTTCCTAAAGTATTAGATCCCTATGTTAGAATTACTAAAGAAAAACTCCCACCGTATTTAGATAATAAAATCAAGCATTAAGATCATATTTGATAAGTTCATAAACATCTAAGATCATACTCCTGCAAGCAAAGACATTGACTCATCAAGACTAGATTAGACTTCTAAATCAAATATCTTTGTGTTTATCAACCTAATATCATGAACTAAGCGACCAGTTTAATTCAAGCATTAAGAATAAATCTATACTAAGAACCTAATAATTTCAATCCCTTTACTATAAACCCTAACAATCAAATTTGATTTCCATGGGGAACCCTAATATCTAACTAGAGAACTACTCAGACAAATACACTGAAAAGTATACAGAAATCAATATCAAAGAAGAACTCATAATTATAAAACAAGAATATATATTGGTATAAATCAGGGTTCAGAAAAACTTCTCTAAAAGGTTTCTGTAATTTGTCTCCCTTAGTCAACTAGAATAGAATAAAGCGTGATTAAAATAAAACAAGCCACATGGCTTATATAGTTTCCAAAAAAAAAAAAGGAAAACTACATATAATCTTGAGGACGTTCTTGTAATTTGAGTTTCTTTAAATTCTTCTCGGGTACGGAGATCGATCGAGCATCATAAGGATTTATTGGGCACTAATGAAATTAGATCGATCAATCCAAGTGAGGATCTATCGATCTATAAGCTCATAAAATTTCAGGAGGTTTTGCACGATCGGGCACTATGAGATCGATCATGCATTATGTTCAGATTACACGATCAGGCACTTTGAGATCGCCCGGGCATTCTGTTCGAGCAGATTCTGCATTCTTTCTAAATTGCTTTGAAATCCATTCTTTTTCTCCAAAATGACCCGAACACCTGGAATCCTGAAAATATGCCAAATATACAAGGAAAACCCTAGGATAATGCAAAATAGCAAACATAAATTCCCACTATTATGCATGAAAGCCGAATAATGTCACGTATCAAGTAAGTCAAAATGCCTGGACAAATACTTGCCAATTTATCCACCCAAGAGAATTTGGTCAAGCACTCTCCACTTATCGCTCCTCGTTATCTCGATGGAATGCGCACACACATATCAATTCTCATTAGCGGATATCCACTCTCAAAACGCAACTTCATCAAGCACAATCACGAACCCCTATTGACTATGAACTTATTAGTCACTTAAAGGCTGAGCTACTACTCCACTATAAACGAGAGGAAGAATTTTGGCGCACAAATATTTGTATTCAATGGCTCTCTCAAGAAGATCGGAATACAACCTATTTCCATGCCACAACTAGGGAAAGATGTGCTATCAATCATATCTCCATCATTCATTCTCCAAATGGCTTGATTCTCACCACACAACCTAAGATTGAAGCCACCTTCCACTCTTATTTCAACACTTTATACACTACTAATGGAGTCTCCAACCATACCCCTGTTCTTCAACATGTCCCTCCACATCTAACCTCTCCAATGGTTGATCCCTTGCTACAACCTGTCTGCAAAGTTGAAATATGGAGCACTCTCCTCTTCACGAAGCTTTCCAAAGCCCATAGTCCTGATGGTCTAACTGCAGGTTTCTATACAGATCATTGATAGTCACTTAAATCCGGCCTTCACTCATTTATCCAACATTTCTTCAATGAAGAGTATTTTGACCCAACATTAAACCACACAAACATCTATCTCATCCCAAAGACAAAAAACCCGATTTATGTCACGTATTACCCTTCCGATAATCTCACAACATGACTTACAAGATCTTATCAAAACTACTAGTCAATCGTATCAAACCTTTGCTGCATCACATTGTATCTCCTCAATAATCTGCTTTTATCACCTCAAGACTAATTACAGATAATATCCTTATCGCACACGAACTACTGCATTCTTCAAACATTCACCGTCTAAAGCAGTCGTTTCTTGCTTGTAAACTCGACATCAACAAAGATTTTGACAAGGTAGAATGGTCTTTCTTAAATGACATGATGCTCCGCCTTGGCTTCCCATCGAAATGGTTACATTTGATCATGATTGGTATCACCTCTATTAAATACTCAGGTTTTAATCAGGGTTATATATCACCTTCTCGTGGATTACGTTAGGATGATCCATTATCGCTTTACCTTTACTTGCTCTATGCTGAAGGCTTATTAGCTATGATTCAAGCTTCCGAACACTCGAGTCTCATTCATCTGTTTACGGCTAGTCGAGGAGGATCCTCAATATCACACCTACTTTTCGCTGATGACTCTTTGATATTATTTCATGCTTCAATCCAAGATTGCCAACATTTCCTTACACTCTTCAATCTATATGCTAATCACACATGACAAGTTGTTAACTTCTCCAAACCCTACATTAAATTTAGTTATGGCACTCCTGACCACACTAGAGCTCTTATCAGACACATCTTACAAATTAACAATGCCGATGGTTTTGGATTATACCTTGGTCTACCTGAAACTCAAGGGCGAATGGGTAACTCGGCCTTCCAGTTCATCCAAGACAGAATCACGAAAAAATTCATTCATGGACAACAAGATTCCTTAGTCACGCGGGCAAGGAAACACTTACTAAATCAGTGCTCACANGCCCCCCCCCCCCCCCCCCCCCCCCACATACTCTATGTCATGTTTTCTCCTCCCGTCTAAACTTTTGACTTTTATCAATTGCAAAATCTGTCAATTCTGGTGGTCCTCCACTCCCTCTAAACGTGGTATCCCATGGGTTGCATGGAACCGCTTGGTGTCCTTTAAATCTATAGGAGGATTGGGTTTTCATGATTTCAAAGCCTTCAATCTTGCATTACTTGAAAAGTAAGGATGGCGTTTACCTCAGCAATCCTTCATATTTACTCACACAAGTTTACAAACACAAATACTTCAAACACTCAACCCTCCTTGACGCCAATCTTCCAACCCGAAGTAGCATATCATGGCGTTGGATCTTCCAATCTCTTGAGCTCATTAGGCAGGGATATCAACATGTCATTGGAAATGGTAATAATCCGTATATCTTTCATTTTCCTTGGCTTCCAGGTGCTTGCCCTCCGGCAATTCTGCAACATTCGCCCACATCCCATCTCCGTAAATACGTTGATTGATCCTTCTATGAAACATTGGAACTTATCAATGCTCCACTCCCTTATTCACCTTGAAGATATACCAGTCATTCAATCTCTAATACCATTGAGTACTTCAGCTCAGGATTCATTCATATGGTCCCTCACCTCAAACGGCCTATACACGGTGCGCTCCAGCTACCATTCTCAAATTAATCCTGCTGGCCCGAACACCACAATGCAAAACAACCACCCATCAAGTACACAACACAACTGACTAAATGTTTATGGTCATGGCCGATCCCCCATCCCCAAAAAAAAACTCAAACTATTTTGGTGGAGAACGCTACATAATGGACTACCAACACTATCAAACATCCATCATCGCCATCTTATCGCCTCAACAGATTGCCAACTCTGTGGAAAAGCCTCTGAAGACCTCAACCATCTCTTTTTCTTGTTCCCAATTTCCCAAGAAGTTTAGGAATTATCCCCTGTCTCCCATATTCCATAAGCCACAAATGATCCCACCATAAATTTTCAAGACCTTTTACAATGCAACCCCACCGCGTTTGTGCCACTAATCACTTATATTCTTTTGCGTTCATGGAAATCCCGCAACAAACTCTTATTCTAGAAAAAATGATGGTTCATTCCCCAAACAATAAAGAAGGCCATTGATGATACCTCATTTTGGTCTCAAAAAATTCTCCAATCGCAGCAACAAACATCTACCACTCCACACACTTCTCTTCAAACTACAATAATACCATATGTCCGAATACCGACTCTATCACACCTTCTATCCCCACTCTCCTCTTACTGGTGCTTTGTTGACGCCTCTTGGAGAGCCATGTGGTATCGGTTGGGTGATATACCATAACCATCGTCCTATCATGCTTGGTTATGCATGTATCCCTCTTTTTATATCAGCTGCCCATACCAGATCCCAGACTCTTTACCAGGCCATCACTATAATCCACCGTTATAATTACACTCCATGTACATGTTATGCTGATTGCAAGACATTACTAGACGCACTTCAACATACCTCTATTTCACGCCAATACCAACGCTTACCTTCCATCCTCTTAGCGTCTATTTTCCAGGACATCCTCACCATCTAACAATTATCTTTTTCTTTTTCCTTGTTATTTACCTAGTTCTCTAAATTCCATAGCAGACTTTTATGCAAAATTTGCACGAAATTCTCGTGCATCATCAACCATATATTGGTTATTGTAATTCTTTATATATAATAATAATGTCAGTTGACAATATATATATATATATATTGAAAATATACAAATGTTAGTGGGTGCATATATACCCATATATATATACCTTCTCCCCTGATCCAAACATCAGATTTACAAAAACTCTAAATCCGAATATGGATAGTATTTTCACGAATTTATATTTGGATCCAAATGTCTTGAAATATAACAATTATTCAGATCATCTCAACACCTAAACTTTGAAGCTAATCAATAAATCATTAAAATGGTTTTTTAATTAGTTCTGGTCTCTTATTTGATAAGTTTTTGAACACTATCTTTTTTCCATTAATAAAATGGTTTTCAGATTTTGGTTAAGCTCTGAAATTTCTAAATTTTGTTTAGATTTTTTGATGTATGAACTATATATTTAAAGGACAGATAAAAAAATATGTAGCAAAAATACACACATATATATATATATATATAATATTGGTATGGGTATTTCTGCATTACAATATATAATAACCAGATTAGGACCCGCATATCACAACTAGTAAAATTAAATTATTTAGGGGGTGTTATTAAATCAATGATTTAAAATCAACTCCTTTAGATTTAAAATCATCAAAATTTAAAAGTTTGCAAGATTCATTTGCAGAGATTTTTAAATATCTATAGGATTTAGTTGAACATTTTTTAGAAATCTCTGCGGTTTACCTTGGATTTGAAATCTATATATTTGTTAATAGAGTTCCACCACAAGTCATTTCAAATCCATTAAAATACAAAGATTTTAGAAATCCTTTGTGGTTTGAATAACACTGGATTTTAAAATATGATTTAAAATCTTTCATCGAATAACACTAGATTTCTAACTCTATTAATGAATGAATTTCAAATACTATAACCAGTAACACTAGATATTAAAATAGAATATCAAATCAACTATTGAATAACACTAAATTATAAATCAAATGGAGTTGATTTAAAATCCATCATTGAATAACACCCCTTTAGATTTAAATATGGTAATCTGTGTGACTATATATTTTAATCGAATTTAAATCAAAGTTTAGTTATTGTTAGATTTTTAAATCATAATTGTAATATCCATAATTAAATTGGATTATCAAAATTATGAATTATAATATCTATAATTTAAATATATATATATATATATATATATATATATTTAAGATTAAAACGAATATTTTTATCAATTAAAAATATTATGTTGACACATATCATAATATTTTTTTTGTCTATAATTTAACAACAAAAACGTTTATTACGTTGACACATATCATATTTTTTTTTTGTCTACAATTTAACAACAAAAACGTTACAACAATATTAACTATCCTCAAAGGACTTGAACCTAGCAACTCTAGGTGATGCCACATTCATGCACTAGAGAATGAACCACTAAGTTACCAAAGAAAGAGCCATATAATAAATTTAACTAAAAATGACATGTCATAATTTTATAATTTTGTGGATTCAAGTGAAACATGTTCCAATCATATTTGTATAAAATGAATTCTGTAAATTGAAATCTCAACGGTATATGATCATTTTGTTAGCTTCTCAATGTTTTAAAGGTCACTCAAATCCATTATATTTTATGTTATTTTGTTGAAAAATATTATTCTTCAAACATGTTAAAAACAAACAACAAAAAGACATTTAGAGAAGAGAGGTGGAAACCACGCGCCACAAAAATGAGAGTGGTAATTAAAAGGAACATAAAGCCAATGAGAAAATACATATTAATAAAGTGTATGAAAACACTTCTTCTTTGGTCATTCGTTCCTTTCATTATATGGTCATAATTTCCTTAACCGGATTTTATTTCGGTTTTGATTTGATTCAGACTCGGTTCAACTCCCGATTTTTGTTATTTTCAGTATAAATTTCGGGGTTGGTTCTGTTCAAGAGAACAAGACCAAAACAGCTCGATATGGCATTTGATTTGATCAGAACAAGATAAACTAACTTGGATTTCACTTTGTCAGTTCAATATCTTAAGTTAAGTATGCATATTTCTTTGGCTTCCAATGTGATGAACTCAGTCCCTTGAAATTTCGACTTTTGATAGTTGAAATTTACGAGTTATGTTTGGTTACTTTTATAAAATTTCATTGGTTTAATGTTTATCTAAATCACCCTAAATTATAACATTCTTTCAGCAAACTAGTATTATGACGTCAGGACCGATCCAAAATATATATTGTTGAAATGAAATAATAATTTTGTTGAAATATATGACCTTTTTTATATATTATAAGTATCATAAATTATAATTTGTTTTTGTGAAAATAATATTCATAAGGTTTTAAGATAGTAAAATAATTTTAATATATTTTAGTTAAATGTTTTATTCTATGTTTTTGCCACTTTAATCTTTGAATCTAGTAAATTTTATTAAAGTAATTTTTCACACGTATATAACTGGCACATTTTTCGAATTTGTATAGAGATTCTAAAAACGTTGGACCAACACTGTCCAACGTTATTAATTTATAAAAGCTTCAATGTAAATAATAACAAGAATCAACAACCATTTTGAAAATCAGAGAAAAGCAAAGAGTAGAGATTTATATTTCATAAATATTTTCCAAAAGAGCAACAAGCTGATGAGTAATGATATCGTAGATACTTCTTTATCATCTTTGAGTCTTCCGATTGATGCGTAAACGAAACTGGTACTTACTGCGCATATATTCAGGAACCTTCATAAAATGTTCCTTTGGTGGTTCACCTCTCACTTCATGAACTCTNTCTCACTTCATGAACTCGATCTAGATATGATTTAAAAATCAAACGATCACAAGTAGGTGAATATAACTCCAAACGGTAAGGGATAACCTCTTTTCCTGGTCCAATACAACTAGCATATAAGATATAATCTTGTTCTATTTTGAAACACTCTAATAGTACAAGTTCTCCTCTTCCTTCTTCCATATTATGTTCCTTGAGAATTACTCTCTCACCATCAATTATTGGGATCACAAGCACGTTTTGTCCACGTTCAAACATGTACGAGGACTTACAGTGTTGAGAAACACAATGTTTATATAAATCCTCGTACACGCCAATGAAGTTGCAACTGCTAAAAGGACAAGAAATCTTTGTGAAAGCGCATTGGTCCAAATGTGTTGATAATTTATCAAAAAATATGTTTTTGGAGCAGCCAGATTCTGCATTTAGACATGGAATCTTGAGTAGTTCAAGAACACGTTCCATAGCTCTATTGCGAGATTCAATGGGTAAAGAGCATGTTGCACATTTCTTCCCCAACTTTTCCCAGCAAGTAGAACATACTATATGCCCATTATTGCACTGAAACACAACATAATTGTATAATCAATAAGTGTTTATTCCTTAAAATAATCAAACACCTGATTCAAACTCAATATAATGCATGTTGAAGGATATAAACATGAGAAAAAAGTGTAAAGATGAAAAATTAAATGATATTTCACTAATAAAGAAATCTCTGATCATACTCTATTTTCTTTTCCGAAAGAGAATTTAGAATAAAATCTTTTCCAAACCATCATAAATTGTTATAATCTTATTTATGAGTTATATATTTTTAATACTTTAAACAATTTTGGAATAACACATATTGGAGCAAAACTCAAATCCAAAATTGAGTTACTTCATTGAACTTTGTTGTTTTCCTCCTAAAATATTTCATTAAATCACGATATATACTATAGTATTCGATATTGTTTGGTAACTACCACTTACAAAATTTGTATAGAACACATAATTCAATCAATCATACAACATATGTAACATGGAAAAAGTTTGAATGTTGTAATTACCTGGTAAATAGGAATAGTGAGTGAATGATAGCAAATCGGGCAGTCAATAACATCGAGATCCATTAAAGTCGCAGTGCGTGATGATATCGAGTTAGTACTCTCCTCTGAGGAATACATGATGTTGAGAAAACAATCTGTAACTCACGTTAGATAGATTCCCGAACTAGAAATCCTACTTGTGGATTCGAAGAATGGGGATACACAAACTTAATTAGAAGATGATCGTTAAGGGAGTACGAGCCTAGCAAGTTGATTAAGGCTACACTATATAAGAATTCCAAAGAGAAGAAAAAAGTAAAACCTAATTAGAAAAAGGAAAGAGATAAAGCTAAGATTAAATAAAAAAAGGAAAAACTCAAACTTAAGAAAAGATTATGATGAAGAAACGTTGTGACTTATTCTATCACAGTAACCCTAAATTGACTGCTGTTTATTTTTTCTTCCTCGCTTGACGCTTTTAAACCTAATTAATCGGTTTATCTATATATTGTAGATTGGATTATTCTTTGTTTATGTTTTCTTAATTAATTGCTGGATTATTTTTTTTCCTTTTTTTTCTTATTGGGCTAGCCATATACGTATTGGGCTATTTGATAATATGATATCTTAATTCTGAAAAAACAATACCCATGCATGCATGATATATTTTTTCCCCCTTCGATACTAATACTTCACTAAAATATCATAACATAAGCCAATAAATGGCATATACAATCCATTACGGGATAAGACATGACCTACTATATAGAGTAAGAAATCGACACAAAGTCGAATATTACACCTGCAACACCGGTTAGAAAAGCTTCCAATAAGTAGTAGTCTCAGAAAAATATTTTACCCAGTTCAATATTTCTTATATATTAAAAATGAGAACTTTTTTAAAACAAAATTTTTGTTTGTAATTTACTACATAATATGCCATTAGTTAAATGAACAAATAAAAAATTTTCATTAAGGGTAAAAATGACAAATAACTAAATGTATTATCTTTGTTGTCAAACACATTCAAAAATATCTCCTAATACTATCCATGTAACCAAACAAATAGCTAATTAATAAAAAAATTAAATATATTTATTTAAAGTTTCTTAAATAATTAATTATGTAAACAAAATTATAATAAAATATATATAACAAAAAGAGCAGCAGCGGTTCATTTTATATTAAAAATTAGGTAAAAGAGTTTAAATATTATTCTAAAAAGGCATTGAGTTAACCCATAAAAATTTGGGTTTAAACCAAAAAGGATAAGTCAAAGGTTGACTTTCTCAGCTCGTATCGGTTTGCACCGACCGATGCAACACACCGATATTGGATGTGTGTACCGGTTTGAGCAAACCAGTATACTATACCGCTGCTTAGTCCCTGACCATTTTTCGCTCATCGTACCGGTCTGGCTTGACCGGTATATTAAACCGCTGCTGCTCTTTTTTGCCTTTACCGGTACCTTAAACCGTTATACCGCTGTTTACATAACAAAAAAGACCTGGCAGATTTCATGGATCTACACTTGCCGCCTCGGCTGCGGAGTTTGGATCCTCTTCCCCTGCATAGCAAAAGTGAGTCCACTTCTAAAAAATTCAAAGGAATATCAAGTCATTCTTTATTCAGTCACATGTTTCAGTTTATATACATTGAGCTAACTGTATCCCTAAAGTAATAGCCAATCATAAAATAATATATAAATTAGAAAAATATCATAATAACTTCCAATACCCTCTCTAAGTTAGAGCATAAATGTTTTAAACGCTAGCTTGAATTGGAAATTGTGGAAGTCAGAACGGCCTAACGCTTTGGTTAGGATATCAACTAGTTTCTCCTTTGTAGAGGCATGAGATAGTTGAACTATTCCTTTTATGATTTCATCTCTAACGAAATTATAATCCACCTCAATGTACTTTATTCTTTCGTAGAACATCGAATTAGCAATGATGTGAATTCCCGATCTGATATCACATTTGATTGTCATTACTTCCTTATGGTTGTATCCTAGATCTTGTAGTAGTTGCTTTATCCATTTTATTTCCTTGGTCACAATATTCATGGCTCTATATTCGACTACCGTGATTCGTTTCTTGGTTTTCAAGGAGATTGGAGAATAATCAAGTTGGACAAACCACCTAGTTAAACATCGTCGCGTTAATGGGTATGCAACCCAGTCTTGAATCACGCCATCTAGTCAAAAGAAAGGTAAAATTGGCTCAAGCAGTAAGCCTTATGGCCGAGTGTGCCGTTGATATATCAAACAACCTTCAGACCTGCATTCCAATGATCCTCTGTCGAGATTTGTATAAATTGGGACAATATATGCACTGTATATATCAGAGGATGAGCTATCAACAAATATATTAATCGGCCTACCAAACAACGATAAGCTTGAGGATCGGATAGTCGGGAGCAAATGACAATGCGAATCGGTGGTTTTGGTCTATAGGGGCTCTAACAGGTTTACATCCTAGAAGTCTAGTGTTTGTAACTATTTTTGTTGCGTACTTCTTTTGACATAAATATATTCCTTTTTCATTATGTGCCACTTCCAAACCGAGAAAATATTTTAGCAAACCCAAATATTTCATATAGAAACGTGTTGCTAAATAGTCTTTATTACTTGTATCTTAGTTGGTGAATTTCATCGTCAACGTACACCAATATCTGAAGACTGGAGTTTGCATTGGATAACAAAAACAAGGAATAATTAGACTTTGTTTGTGTAAAACTATACCACCACCGTAAATTAATTATGGAGAGTATCAAACATAGGTTGACATTATTTTATTTTTTTGGTGGTGAACATAGGTTGACATTATTATCCACATATGTATATTTTTTTTTATTTTTATCAAATTAGTTCAAATATTAAAATATAATAAAAAACATATATTTAATAAAATATATAACAATAAATTTAAAAAAATATAAATGATGACATTTATAACCGTAGACAGATTGATCACAATATCAATTTTCAATTACAATGAGATTAAACAAGAATCAGGGGAAAACAAAAGATCTCCATAAACCCAAAAAAGGAACAGATTGTCATTTACATATTTTCAATAGTGAATTTTTCCAAAATATTTTTGTTTTTCATTAAGAAGAAACATATTAGATGAAGTAGTATATAGCTTCATTCATTAAGTTTATAAGGGCACATATATGAAGGAACCTTCATTCATACACTAATCTTAAAGTTATAAGGGCACATATATGAAGGAACCTTCATAAAATGCTTCTCTGGTAATAGTTCACTTCTCTCTTCACGAACTCTCTCGAGATGTGATTCAAAACACAAGCGATCACGCAAAGATGATGATAAATCTATCTTCAAGCTGTAAGAGAAGTTTTGTGTACCAGGTCCAATACAACAAGCATAGAAAATTCGATCTTGTGACAAGTAAAAACACTCCAACACAACAAGTTCTCCTCTTCCTTCTGTAGTCTGTTCCTTGAGAATTGTCCTCTCACCATTTTTAGGGTTCAAAAACAAGGGCTCTCCACATTTAAACATGTACGAGGACATACAGTGTTTAGCAACACAATGTTCGTAGAAATCTTCGTACAAGCCAATGAAGTTGCAACGGCTAAAAGGACAAGGAAGCTTGGTGAAAGCACACTGGTCTAAATGTGTTGATAATTTATCAAAAAAGATATCTTCTAAGCAGCCAGATTCTGCATTTGGACATGGAATCTTGAGTAGTTCAAGAACACGTTCCATAGCTCTATTGCGGGATTCAATGGGTAAAGAGCATGTTGCACATATGTTCTTCAGCTTCTCGCAGCAAGTAGAGCATGTTATATGTCCATTACGACACTGAAAGCCAACATAGTTTGTAAGCATTTCATAATAAATATATCAAATATCTAAGTTTCAAATACTGACATAAGAAAATCGAATATACTACATTGCTCTGTACACAATGGTTTGATGGTTCATATGAACCAACCAAAATTTTCGGATTAATTATATTAGCGTATATTTAATTTCATTTTTTTAAAAAATAAATTGGTAAAAAGTTTGGTATTTGTTTGATCCTCTAAAAATTTGTATATATCTCTAAATTTGGTAAAAAGATGAAAACTTGGTTTTGTTTTGTAAATTCCATTTTTGCTTTTACTTTTGATTAAAGATGAAAACTGACTTAAGACAACTCCAAAATGGAGTAACACATTGGAAATGCAATAATGCGAAATGTCACATGCAAAAAAATTGAAATTGCTAAGACTATTATGAAAGAAACAAATGTAACCTGCAGAATAGGAGTGGTTAGTGTATTGAAGCAAACCGGACAGTCAGTAACATCGAGATCCATTAACGTCGCAGTTCGTTTCTCCATTGATGATATCGAATTAGTACGTTTCTCCATTGATGATATCAATATACTTCGCCTCTTGAAGATGATCGGCCGGTCATCATCGTCCTCGGATATCAATGTACGTTGCCTCTTGAGGATGATCGGACAATCTTCATCGGAGGAATCAGCCATTCCGAGAAACCAAAATCTGATAACTGAACCCTAAACCCTAATCTATTTCTTTATACTTACTTTGGGCCATGCTTGAACCCTCTTTGCAGTGATGCTTCATTGATTCCTCACAAGTAATTCAGGTTCTTCCGATCTGCTTTTGTTTTTATCAGCTGCGGCGGCTACGTCTCTCCTATAACTCATCACTTTAAGGGTTTTGACCATTAATAAACATATTATTAAAAAAAAACCAATATTCTAGTTTAGATAAAAAATTTTCTTTTCTTATTGGGCTAACCATATATATATTGGCCTATATGACAATATGACAATTTATGGTTCATATATATATATATATATATATATTTTGTCACTCTCGACCATCATATATAAATGGATTTATGATCCGAATGGTAACAACAAAATAAGTGATGCATGACAGAAAAAATAAGCGGGACAGTACTGTTAAGTGCGGTGTAGAAAGAAAATTAGCGATGCGAAACAACTGCGGTTTTAATAAAATTAACGGTGCGGGATAATATTCGAATGGTAAATAAAAATTAGCGGTGCGGCCCGCACGGCCCTGAGATTTTGGGGGCTTGAAATAAATTTTTAAAAAGTTAAGGCTTGTAATTTATCTTATTGTTTTTGGGGCCATAAAAAACAGACATATATATAGAATTTTAAGTTTTGGAGGCCTATTAACTATGAAGATGAGCTTATAAAATATGGGGGCTGTAGGCGAATGTTTCATATGGCTTTGCTCAGGGCCGGCCCTGGGTGCGGGATAATACTTATATGTTTTAAATTTAAAATAAATATTATATACATATATATATTTAACATTTATCTATTAATCAATAAAATTTACAAATAAATTAATTAAAATTTTAAATCTATAAATACATATATGTCTTTATTTTCTTATAAATTTGTGTATTACATAGACCAGAGGGTTCGAGTATTCGTTTCGTTTTGGTATGGTTCATTTCAGTTTTAGGTAATTTAAAATATAAAAATAAAATATAGTTTTTCAAATAACATTTAGTATTTTAATATATGTAAATGTATTGTTTGTATATTTAATAAAATTATTATTTATTTTTGGTAAAATTCGGTTAGTTCAGTTCAGTTTCTAAAATTTTGTTTCGATTCGGTTATTTGTAACTAAAAATATAAATGATATTTTTAAAAATTATCTTATTATTCATTAACAAATTTTTTTTATCTATTATTAAAATAATATTTATATTTGAAAGAAAAGTTGATTAGTTGGAAAAAAAAAAGTTGATTTTTTTTAAACAACAAATTTTATTTCATCAACTTATAGTATCTACATCAGCAAATAGAGTAGACATTAAAAATTTAGGACAATGATGAAAAAGTATAAAATCTTCAGAAACAGTTAAAGCAGTTTTGGCAAGAACATCAGCACACCGATTAGCACTTCGTCGTTTGAAAACTGGAATTAGATTTTCAAATACAAGCCTCCATGCATCAAAAGAAGCTTTATAGGAAGCTAAGCGAAGGTTATTGGAGTCTTGTAAACAATCATACACCTGTTGATTATCACCTTCAAACTGCACATGACGATAACCTAAGCTCCAAGCCATTTGCAAATCCCAAAGTAAGCTCATGAATTATGCCTCCGTTGTATCAAGACAGTAGACGCTTCGTGCCATACCACAATGTAATAAGAAACCTCTAGAATCACGTATGATCCAGCCATGGCCAACCAAGTTCGTTCCATCACGTAGAGAAGCATCATAGTTACATTGTACAAACCCTTGAAGTGGAGGTGACCAATTCGGCTGAGAATGGATCATCGAAGTAGGCAATGAGGCAGCTAGAATAGGGCTATTATTTTGCGTGATCCATTCTGATACGTCATAACCCGTAAATTGCAGAATCTGCTCAGTTGTATTCTCCTGTTTCGTGAAAACAAGCCTATTTCGGGCCTTCTAAAGACGCCAAATTAAAAAGAAAGCATAGTGCTGCTGATAAATTTGGTATTAGAAAGCATATATTTTATTCACAATTAGTTAATTAACCATATTTTCATAATATATGTTTTCTACTAAAAAAATTAATAAACAATAAAATTACACAAAACCGCACCGTAAGTGTCCGCAACCACACCTATTTGACGCGTTATAACATGACATACAATTTACAAAGAAATATTCTCCCGCACTGAACACCATATTTTTTAATTATTATTTTTTTCAAACTAACTAAAAGATATAAAGAAGTGTGAATGGTGATCTATAGCTAAAAACCGTCCCACACGCGGGTAAAACCGCTTTTCATTGTCTTCCATTCATAGCATTAGATGCTGTTAGATAACGCCATAGTGCATGGACCGTCTTCTTATCCTTTAACACATTGACACATTTATTTTGTTTGTTGCTATTATAATTTTTTTTGCAAGTTGTCAATCTTATTCAATCATTTGATCGAGCTTATATACAACATTATAAGTGTAGTTCTAAACTATCATCCAATCAAAGTACATTATTCACAAATATGAAAGTGTTCTAAAATACTCTCCAATACCTCTCTCCTCCTCTCTCAAGTTGGAGCATGTAAGTTTCGAATGCCCAACTTGGACAAAAATACGTCAAATTAACTTCATTTTTCCTAATGCCTTGGTGATCGAGTATATCAGTTAGTTGATCCTTGGTTGATACATGTGGTGCATGTACTTTCTTTTTAAAAAACTCATCTCGAACAAAATGACAATCAACCTCTAGATACTTGGTTTTGTAATGCAAAATTGTGTTTGCACTGATGTGAATAGTGGACTTGCTATCACATTTAACTGTCATCGGGTCCATGTGCTTGCATCCAAGATCGAACAACAATTTTTTTTAATTCATTTGCGTTCCTTTCTCATAGCATTCATTGCAAAGTACCCTGTTTCCGTTGAGGAACAAGAGTCCGTGTTTTGCTTTTTGTTTTCCATGAGATATGAGATGTACCGAATTGAACAAACCAGCCAGTGAGCGAGCATCTTGTTAGTGGGCATGATGTCCCTGTTATATAAATGATGAGGTCGCACTTGTGAGTATACATTGGCCAATGGTTCCCTTTAGGTAGCGCACCACTTTTAAAATTGTTTGCCAATGATCTTCGGTTGGCGCTTGCATAAATGTGAGAGTACGTGGACATAATATGCAAGACCCGACCTTGTTGCAAGTAAGTATATAAGTCTCCCAACTAGACGACGGTTCAATAGTGTATCAACAAGAACCGTAGATGTGGCTAGTTTCTGGTTTTGATCCATCCGTAATCCAGCATGCCGAGATGCAAATAAGCCCGAGTTTTTGAGAATTTGTAGTGTGTATTTCTTTTGAAAAAAGATCCCATCCTTGTTTCCAACAACTTCTAAACCCAATAAGTATTTTAATTTGCCGAGATCCTTCATGTGAAAACAAGCATCCAAATACTTCTTGTAATTGTATTTCAGTTGTTAAATCTCCTGAGATGATCAAGTCATCAACATACACCAAAATCTTTGAAGAATACACCTTATTTTTTAGAACAAAATAAAGAGTAATATGACTGCGTTTGTTTAAATTGATAACGAAAGCCGCAACAAGTTTTGAGAACCAACATCTAGGAGCTTGCTTTAAGCCATATAAAGAACCCGATAAATATTATATATATATTAAATTAGTTATACGTGTATCTATATGCAATCTAGAATATATATAAATAAATATGTATATAATGTTAAGACTTCCTCAAATCCATTTTAAATTTATTTTTATTTTTTTGCTAAGACACGTTATCATTGTATTACACGTCAATAATAAAATATATATTAGATTAATAAAATAAACAAGATAAATTCTTTCAAATACCATCAAAAAAAGTTTAAAGTTAAAAAATACCACACACTCCCAAAATCCAAAAAGTTCCAAAAATACTACACACACTCAAAATTTTCCAAAAATAACACAAACACAAAAAGTGAATTTTAAGGGTTTAAAGTTTAAAATTTTGGGTTTGGGTTCACTAAATAGAGTTTATGATTTAGTTTTAAAGGGGTAAGGATTTGATTTTTTTAAATATACCTAGTTTTTGATGGTATTTTTGAGAATCTCCCAATAAAGAAGATGAGACTTAGTTTATATATTAATATATCTATTAGAAAATTAGCGTAATTCCAATTTTTAGAAGTTCAGCTATAAATAAAACAAGAATTAGAAACCATTTGGATAAACCAAAAAAACTAGAGTAGAAAATTGTATTTCAAAAATAATTCCAATTAATTGAGAAATTTTCGAAAGCCGATGAGTGGTGATGTAGTAGTTCTTTATGATCTCAAGTCTTCCGTTTGATGCATATATGAAGCATATATTGACCCGCCAGATTCTGCATTTAGACATGGAATCTTGAGTGGTTCAAGAACACGTTCCATAGTTCGATTGCGATATTCAATGGGTAAAGTGCATGTTGCACATTTCTTCCCCAACTTATCGCAGCAAGTAGAATATACTATATATGTCCATTATTGCACTGAAAGACAGAATAGTTGTATGATCAATAAGTGTTTATTCCATAAAATAATTAAACTCCTGACTGAACCTCAATATAATGTCATGAAAGAAAGCTCAAACTATTATATTTTTAAAAATCATATAAGTAATAAGTAATTAAAACATAAAAGTAAATTATACACAAATGATTTAATTAATACTTGCAATGGTTTCATAAACATTTTTCTAGAAATAAATACTATATGAAAAATCTATCAACCATTAAATATGTCAACTATTATAAAAAATAAATAGACATAAATTAGAATTGAGCCAAAGTACATATAAAAATAATTAAGTTGTTACAATAACTCAACTTTACAATAAGTTGATTTAACAATAAATATATCAACTATTTTTGAATAAATTACATAAAATAAAAAATGAAATATTACTTACTAACACTATTTACATAATTATAAAAGTTATCTAACTAACTAGTAGAAACAAAAAATTAATAACAATATAATATATACAAAACTATATATAACTTTACAATTTATTTTCCGAATTATTAAATTTATTTAAATATTTATTAGATCAAGTACGAGTAATTTGTGTTTTCATATGGTGAAGAGATATTTTCCAAAATATATAAATTTAAGAAAATGTTTAGAATTTCTAATAAAATTTGTGTAATTTATCAAAATTATTTGCTTACGTGAGAAATGTATTTGTGTTAAGCTATCAAAGATGAAACTCATCGACCAACATATAAGAATAGGATCCACATGTGTTAATTCACAACTTGTGATATCCATACACCACAATATATACAAGAATCAGAAAAGAAAAACTTTTAATTAGACAAACCAGAAATTCAAGAGTAGATATAAATTCTTGCAATTGTGAATTTTTCCAAAAGAAAAAGCTCCTTAAGCACAAACCTATTTAGAGAAATTAAGCTGATGATCGATGATGATATGTAGTAAATAGCTTAAGAAGTTCTATAGCCGATTTATGCATATACGAAGCTTGTAGTCAGGGCACATATATGAAGGAACCTTTATAAAATTCTTCTCCGGTGGTTCACTGCTAACTTCACGAACTCTGTCGAGATTTGATTCAAAACACAAGCGACCATTCGAAAATGAATCTAACTTCAAGCTGTAGGAGAACTTTTCTGTTCCAGGTCCAATACAACTAGCATAGAAAATCCGATCTTGTAACAATATGTCATCAAAACACTCCAACACAACAAGTTCTCCCCTTCCTTCCAAAGTTTGTTCCTTGAGAATTGTCCTCTCACCATTTGTAGGGTACACAAACACCAGTTCTCCACATATAAACGTGTACGAAGACTTACAGTGTTTAGTAACACAATGTTTATATAAATCATCGTACAAGCCAATGAAGTTGCAACTGCTAAAAGGACAAGGAAGCTTGGTGAAAGCACACTGGTCCAAATGTGTTGATATTTTATTAAAAAAGATGTCTTCTAAGCAGCCAGATTCTGCATTTGGACATGGAACCTTAAGTAGTTCAAGAACTCTTTCCATAGCTCTACTGCGAGAATTAATGCGTAGAGAGCAAGTTGCACATTTCTTCCTCAGCTTTTCGCAGCAAGTAGAGCATGTTATATGTCCATTCCGACACTGAAATCCAACATAGTTGTATGATCAATAAGTGTTAATTTGTTACATAAATATATCAAATATATCTACTATCAATTAGAGTTGTAGAGTGCATATTTAGGACCCTATTTTTAGTTTGGAGTAACACATTGAAACAAAACTAAAGTCCTCAATAAAGTTACTTCAATTGAAGTTTTACGATGGAGAAGATCTATATATAATCCAAAATATAAGCTTATAACTAATCTGACTCACAGAAAAATATATATTTATTGTTTTTCTCCAAACTATTTCAACAAATTATAATTTATTAATTACGCACATTCGATTGTAACAAAGACTTAGAAAATTTGTGGATCATATATAAAATCGATCATGCAACATGTAACATGCAAATAGTTTGAATATGAAAAGACTTTAAGAAAGAAACATGTAACCTGTAAAATAGGAATGGTCAGTGCATTGAAGCAAACCGGACAGTCAATAACATCGAGATCCGTTAGCGTCGCAGTGCGTTTCTCCATTGATATCGAATTAGTACGTTTTCTCTTCAAGATGATTGAACAATCATCATCGTCCTCGGAGAAATACGCCATGTCCCGCGAGAAACCAAAATCTTATAACTGAACCCTAGACCGATTGCTGTTTTTTTTTTTTTGCTTGCTTTGATCCCTAATCTGCTTATGGTTCATGTTTGAACCCATTTCCCAGTGATGCTTCATTTATGGCTCTCTTAACATTCCTTACGGGTATCGAAGAGTCGCATGCACTTAATTCTTATTCGTAGACCAAACAATAGTCTATTTTTTCTTTTCTTTTTTGAGCAAAAGCCATAATTGCATTAATTGAGATAAATGTCAGAATAAAAAATTAGGAATTAAACAACTAGGAGTCCAATGATAAATATAAATGCAAAAGACTCACCATCCCAAATGTATAAGCAATGTATCTGCTGCTTGATTTGCCAATCTCCAAACCCAAACTGTCAAACTATAAAGTCCTGAAAAATATACATATTAATGAAATCCCAAAATTCGATGAAAATTGAAAAACAAAAAAAAACAACTATGTATCAAATACCTGAAATGACAACTTTTTAGTTGTTATAGCATTACTGGATGATTTTGATATACCACGATTTTTCGTTTCAAGCACACTTAAATATCGGTCATGGCGTCCAACTTTTTGGTTCTTTGGTCGCCCATGATGATTTTTTCTTTTTATTCCACGTGCATGTAGAACTTCTTATTCTTCCACAAGTTCAAAATCTGAAGTATAAAGCATCCATTTAATAGCTTTCATAAGTTTCTTTTTCTTTTCCTCCATTTTTTCGAGCAACTGAAAGGCAGCTTCATATGTACACCAGGTCAGTTCTATATGTTCAGCAGCAACGTATGCAATCTCACGGAAAGTACGACATAAATGACTATATCGCTTTCTGATCGATTGCTAAACTTTATCACGATACTTGCAAATTAGATTCATCTTGATTAGCGGGAACAAATTTTTGATCACTTGAGTGACTACTCTCCATTGTACCTATATAGATAAATATAAATACTCGATCAAAAATTACCCTAGAAAACAAAGAAAAATTAGACTTTATTTGAAAAAGAATAACAACTATGGTGAAATAGCAGTATTGTCATCTCAAAACTATAGTGAAACATTCAACAATCAAATTATATGATTTGTTGATGGTACCAATGTCTATTGTATGATATACAAGAAGTTGACGTTCAGGAAAAACTGACTACAACAACGATAAGTTGTGCAATCTTCAATTCAAGAACTCAACAATAATCAATACATAAGATGTTTTTTGAGGGCTTTATATTAGTTATGCTATATTTTTTTTAGTGTTTTTTTGTTAATCTTACGTACCTTTTTTTTTGTTAATTTAAATGTGTATTCCTGTTTTTAATGGTAATCAATTTTAACGTTTTTTGTTTGTTTGTTTCCTTTTTAATCTCTTTTTGCTCTTTTTTGTCAATTATAATGCTTATTCTTTTTTATGCTGTTTTTTTTTAAAAATCTTATGTTTGTTTTTTTTTCTTATTTTTTTTAATCTTTTGTTTGTTTTGTTTACGTACATTTTAACGCTTATTCCTTTGTTACATGTTTTTTGTTTGTTTGTTTTCCTTTTTTTGTTTGTTTCCTTTTTCTTTAATTTTAATGTCTTTTTTAATTAATCTTATATGGCAATTTGATTGGTGTTAACATGTGAGGTGAATTATGGGGTTAACCATAGGGAGTGAACCCAAGTTCCGTTCTTAATGAACAAACTGACTGAACAACATCCGTCAGTAATTAGTGACGAAAAACTGACGGTTTTACATATGTTAGTAATTAATGACGAATTAGTGAAGAAACTTTACTAACGGATTTACTTCGTCAATAACTCGTCAGTAAATTTTCCCGATTTAAACTAACCATTTTTAGCTATTACCAACATATATATATATATATATATTCAAATTTATTGACAAATTAGTCCGTCAGTAATCCATCAATTATGGGTTCTATAAAAACCAGAACATTCACTCTTCATTTCACAAATTTACACACATATATTCTTACAAAATATGTTTACTCCTCCCTATTTTTGATAATGGATGAATGATGAAATGATAAATGCAGACACAAAGCTTTTGAAAGATGAATATGCGAATGGTGTTATGGAGTTCATGGAATTATCTTGTCAACAACCTCATACACAAATTAGTTGTAAGTTAACATGTCATGTTCTTTATGTCGGAATTCTCATCATATCATGATATATAGTATGGAATCACTTTTATCGTAATGGTTTTATTTCGGCTTATAAGATTTGGTATTTACATGAAGAAAGACCTGATGTTGTTAGTAGTAGTAGCGCTAGCGAACTATTGGCTGATATGACAGAAGAACCTAGAACGAAATTAGATTTTGGGGCTAGTACGGTTCAAATGGTTAATGGCATTTATAGAGAAAATATATAGTCGGCACATGCTTTGAATGAAGAACCTAATCTAGAAGTACGATAGTTTTTTGGTATGTTAGAAGCAGCGAATCAGCCATTATATAGAGGATTTAGAGATGGTCATTCGCTTTTATCATCTGCAAGTAGGTGAATGCATGATAGGTTAAGAATTTAAATCCTAAACTAATATTGCAGAGAACAGTTCAATGTAGTAAAATATATGGTCGAATCTATAGAGACCAAAAGGTAACAAGAATCAAAACGGTAAAAATAAAAGCGGTTGTAAACTATGAAATAAAAGCGTCAGGCATCAGAGAATCCACATGTAGTCAGGTTCAAAAGTCAAATTATCATGCAGGGATTTTCTTTGAAAATAGTTTTCAACATGAACGACAATGATAGAATAATCTCATCTCGGAGTATTAAACCCTATGTTCGAATTATTAGTAACAAACTCTCGCCGTGTCTAGCTTATTCAACCATGCATTAATGTTCAGATTCAATTGTTCATAAGCATTCATGACAATACTCTCGCAAGCAAGAACACTTATTCATCTAGACTAGATCCAACTTATAAATCAAAGATCTTTGCGTTTATTATTCTAATATCAATAAAGTAGATGGCCAATCTAATTGCATTAGTAACAAGTCTAGACTAAGAACCTATCAAATGTTACCCCCTTATGATAAATCTAACAATCAAACTTGATTTCCCTGGAAAACGCTAAAACCTAACTAGAGAACTTCTCAGACATTGAAAAGTAAACACTAATCAATATCAAATAAGAACTCATAATCATAAAACACAAATAGATATTAGAATATAAAAAATGTTCATAAATCTTCTCCACAAAGGTTCAAGATTTGTCTCCCCAGTAAAACTTAAAATAACGAAAGCTTAGGTCTAAAAAAACAAAGCCACGAGGCTTATATAGTGCTAAAAAAGGAAAAACTAAAATAGAATAAAAGATAGCCTTGAGGACCAATTCTGCAAATTTTGGAAATTTTCTAAAAAATTTCGGGTGAAGTGCATGATCGGGCACTTTTGGATCGATCGGGCACTTGTTTTTTAGTATTCCAGGAGAAAATGCCCGATCCGGCATTTTAGAGGATTCCGGCGCGACTGCGAGCCAGCTTGACCAGTCTTTAGTAAAATAGCCATAACTTTTGAGTTATTCGATGGAATGACTTGAAACCACCTCCTTATGAAAGCTAAATCATGTAGATATCTTGTGTCCAAATTTCAGCTCAATACATCCACGAGAACATCTTCAAACATCAATAAACGTTTGAGCCTTCTGCTGAACTCTGCATATGCTTTTGCCAATTCGCATCCTAAACGTCTAAAACACCCAAAAACTTGTAAAACATACCAAATTGCAGTGAAAACCTCAGAAAACGCTAAATAGCAAGCATAAATTCCCACTATAAAGCGTTAAAACCGAGTGATATCAATGGGGATAAAGACAGACTATAATTTGGTTGAGGATTGTATTGACACAATAGCCAATTTTTTGAGGGATATCGTGCCATAGGATGACATTGCTCTGAGTTCATATTACAAGATACAAAAACTTATTTCGGGGTTTAGATTGCCATATCATATTATAGACGTGTGCATCGACAATTTTATGATTTATTGGAGGTGAGACCAACACGGGACAAGTTTTAAATTGTATCTCAAACCAAAGTATAATGATAAATGCGGTAGAGTTTCAGTGCCTTACAAGCGGATGAGGTATTTTCCACTAACATATTAGCTGAAGAGGTTGTATTAGTCTGAGTGAACATCTTTAGAAATGAGATGGCATGCTGAGCATATATTTGATGGATATATTACACATCCTTGTGATGCAGAAGCTTGGCGTCATTTTCAGTCTACATATCCTGATTTTGTGTACCAGAAACGAAACAAAACATTTATCTTGGATTAAGTACAAAAGGATTCAGCCCTTTCGTGGAGCATGGTAGGCAATATTCTCTGTGCCCAGTCATCGTGACTACACTCAGGTTTTAACCCAAATAAATTCACTGCAAGTTCACAACAGACACAGTAGTATATTAGGGATCGAACCCATAGAGACCAAGGTTGCACTATTATTCTTAGAATCGAATATAGCTAGGATAAAATAAGTTAGGGATGGGAGTTAAGTTTGGTTCGGATAATTCAGATTTTGGGTTATTCGGTTAGGGGCATATAGGAAACGTTCAGGTTATTAAAATATTCGGTTCATATCTATTTAGGTACGGATTGGTTTTTTTCATTTTTCTTAAGACCCAAAATGGAACCGAAAATCCAAAATATTTGTATGAAAATCCACATTACCCGAACAACCTAACTAAATTCCAAGTTAACCGAATAAAAAACCCGAAATATCGGACGAAAACCCATAAATATTCGAGTTACCTTAATAAAACCTACTTTTTCTATCTAAAATCCTAATTATCCGATCAAAATTACATATATGGTCATATATATACGGATTTTTCGTCTATACATATGGGTTTTGGTTTGGCTCTGGTTTAGATTCAGTTTTTCGGATTGAGAAATATAGGAATCGTTCGGGTTATTTGAAATAACAGCTTGGTGTCACTTTCGATGTTTTTGGTTCATATAGGATTCGAATTTCGGTTTATGTGTCCAACCTTAAAATAAATGTTTGTTTTGTTTCTGAATGCAAATAAATAAAAGTGCACGAATAGAAAAGTGATGTAAGCTATAAATTAAAATGCAAGGTTTAAGAAATATGATAAGAGAAATTTTACCAATCCCCTTTCTAATCGTTTAAAGAATAGAAAGGGTTTAATCGAATCAACGAGGACTAAAGTTGCAACACTAAAGATATGAGAACCAAATTAATCTAGAGCCAATGAGTTTTTATGAGTATTAAATCTAAGAAGCGAAATTCAAAAAAACAAGAAACAAATAAACATATAAGATAAAATCATTGGATCATGAATCTTACTATCAAGAGTTATGATTAACAATCAACCAACAACGGAACAATCAATCAATGCTAATCTTTGGTCTAAGATTCCCCTAAATAGACTAATCCATTCTTGTGGAACTAATCCCTTACCTAATTATGCAACTAAAACAATCTCTTGGATAATTGCACAATCAAGAAGCATTGAGATCTAATCCATGATAAACCACTAAACTAACTAACACAATCTCTTTGTTAGGCCTCGTTTAGCATTCAAAAGTTGATTAATGAATTTCACCGAACACATTTCGGACACAATTCATCCTATGATCTAAACTTGAGTGATCAAGTCAAATTTTTCATTAAGAACACCCAATGAATGAAGATCAAACATTAACAACCATAAATCATCATCAATCATTCTCAATACAAATCTTATCTAGCCTAGATCCAATAACCAAAACTAAGTCCTAAAATGCAAAAACACAAAAGAGAAGAATGATGCAAATATTAAATAAAGAGGTGATACAAGTTCCTCCAAGACCAAAGAGAAATATCCAAAAGAGATCTCTTTGATCTTGGAGAACAAACAATAATAAAAACTTGAAAGAAACTAGAGA